>PVIJ01015389.1:0-36695 GCA_004024925.1 Scalopus aquaticus
CCCCCCCCCGCTGAGTGTCTCTCTCCTATTTGGTTTCCCTATAGTCCTGTTATAAGTGAGACCATTCGATATTTTTCTTTTTCTTTCTGGCTTATTTCGCTGAGTATGATCCCCTCTAATTCCATCCATGTCGCTGCAAATTGCATGTGTTTATCTTCTTTGAATGCTGAATAGTATTCCATTGTGTATATGTACCACATCTTCTTGATCCAATCATCTATTTTTGGACATCTGGGTTGCTTCCATACCTTTGCCATTGTGAACAGTGCCGGAATGAACATACGGGTGCATGTATCCTTTTGGATTAGTGTTTTTGTGTCCTTTGGGTATCCTTTTGGATTAGTGTTTTTGTGTCCTTTGGGTAAATTCCCAAAAGTGGGATTGCTGGGTCATATGGAAGCTCCATGTTTAGCAGTTTGAGGAATCGCCATACAGCTTTCCATAGTGGTTGGAACGGAATGTGAGTGTTTTCTTCCTTTTGAGGCACTGCAGTTTCACATTCTGTTGTTTGATGGATTGGTGATTTTGATAAAAAGAATTCTCTATTAATAATTTGAAAACCACCAAATAAGATCATCATTATGTCACTCACTATTTTTTACACAAGAAATATTTTACAATTCCCTTGGCTTTGTTCTTTACATGTTGCCTGTGTATGTAGTCTCCCTAACTATAGTGTGTAAGCTTTATTGTCCCAGATATCTCAAATTGCTTAACAAGGATTATACAGAATAAAGATGATTCTAGTCTTTGTGTCATGTGTCACCTGGATAGATTAAGAATGCATGTTAAATTTAGTTGATTACATACATTTATCTTGAATGAATTTAACTATAAACATCCGGTAAATAACTCAGCTGTCAAGCGGCCTCTGGCACACTGAGCACTGTGAATGACGTGCAGCTGAAGAAGCCACCGTAAGGAGGAAACCTCTTCGTGGAACTTACTCGCAGTGCAAGGCAATTTGAAGATAAATTCTCACTCTGGGGTTTGCCTTAAATGTTAGCTTTAGCACCTTACACCGAAATAAAATATATCACCATATTCTGTTTCATTTCACTGGAAGTTCTTTTTCATAGCATCTACAGGTTTTTATTATAGGGTGATGATTCCATAGTACTGTTTTATTCTTTTAAAAGTATCTTTGAAAATCCTTTTGCAGTAGGAATATGAAAGCATTTACAAAGCACCTCCTTCAAGGAAATTGTAAAATTATAAAGTAAAAAGTGAACTGAAGTCATGCAGTTCATCTGTGCAGAGCAGCTACTGCTTCTGAGAGGAGATAGATACTTTTGGTCTGTCCCTTTGCTCGTCCTCAAAGTAACCCTTTGGGTAAGGTCTCTGTAATGCCAGGACCTTTGACCTCATCATTATTATATTTTTGTATTATGTCCACGAAGCCTTCAACATCCATGCAGAATCAGTATATCCAACATAAATTCAACCAAGAAAGACACACCTAGTAAGACTGTATATATTGAAGAATGCAAGGCTCATAAGATCTCTTGCTGAGAAGAGATATTTTTTACATGCCAGAAATATAAATTGAAACTTAAAAACTGAATTGGAAAGACAGTTCTGTAGAGACATCTGGTTCCCTGTAGGTGGAATTTCAACTCCTAAAAACAAGCATACCAACTTAAATAGTGTGTGAATTGTGAGAATTTAGATTCTGAACCTGCTGGCTCAAGTTTTTCTTTGTTTGGCATCATCATCAGGTAGTTCCTTCTCATTGTGCCATGGACAGGTCCCTGTAAACCAGCAGCTCTTTGCTTATGTTCACTTAGCAAACTCAGCACCCAAGATTATGCCTCTTCCCTAAAAGCTCCAGCAAAGTTCTGGGACTGACTTGTTCATTGGCCTAGACCAGGGCTTTTGTCCATCCCTGAAGCAGTCACGATGACCAGTGGGCCAGATATTACTGGAATTGGTTCCACCTGGCATACACAAAGATGAGGGAAGGAGGCAGTTCCTTCAAAGAAAAAAATATTAGCAGTATTATCAGTAGTAAGGAGATTAGATTCTTACCAGGCAGAAGCAATAGATGTTCCTCCTAATGAGCAATTAAAAAGATTCATATGCAGGTTTTCTCTGCTGCTGGGAAGTAGAAAGTAACTATTTGATATGATTTGGTAGGTTATTTTGGGGTTATTCTACTGGGTATTCTACTACTATTCATTATATGGAATTTTTTTTTAGCGATTCCATACCCAAAAATAACTTTCCAAATCAAACCACGTAGGAACATTCTACTTCCAGATAGCAGGAGAAACCTGTAAATGAGCTTCAGAGAGGGGCTGATGGTGCTGATAGGTACAGAAACTTATGTAAAAGTAGCATCATAAACCTCGGGTCTTCCTAGAGCTTGTGGTTTCATTCAGTTTGTGATCTGTGCCTTCCTTTTGTGGCATTACTAGGTGAGCAAAGAGAACTTCAAATAGATATTCAGCACCTTATTTATTGACACATAGTTATCAACTAAAATGATTTTGCAATGAAAGAAGAATCCTGTTTTGCTATCTTGATTTGTTTCAAAAGTACACAGGGGATTAGTAAAATTTCTGGGTTGACTTGATTAGAGGTCATGGGGCTGCCAGGTCAGCCAGGGTGGCTTTTTTTCCCTGCATGATGCTGGTCTTTGGACACTTGCCTCAGTTCTTTGTGCTGAACCCTGCAGTTTCCTGGGTAAGGACTTAACCTTTGTGTGCTCCTTCCACTTGGCAGAGTCCCATGCAGCTGCCTCCAGAAGTCCCTAACCATCGCCTGCCTAGGAAAGAAAATGGAAGGTGGTAGGGAGAGGAAGTAAAAACATTTCACACTTTGCCTCCGCAAAGACAGATCTGTTATCCTCCCTTGACCACAGAAATTCCCGAGGAAGTTGGTGAGTCACCAGGATAGATGTCATTAGCACGGTTTAGTGAGCCTCTGGTATCTTCTTATTTTTCTGTTTTTATCGCTACTGCTTTCCTTCCAGGGTAAATTCACTGGTGTGAAGAAACATAAGCAGTATGTTTCCTCATGCCCGTGGCCAGGGTGGTTTGTAGATCACCCAGAGAGCCATGGGAAGGCAACTTGGTTCCTTTCAGCCACTTCTGATTTTGTTTTTGATGACTGACATCTTGAAAATATTTTCTCTTTCATTCCTGCACTCTTGCAGATATTCCCATAAATGAGCACATTCAATCATAAAAATTTTCCTTTCTGCATTAATTGGGGTCAGGTTTTGTCTCCTTGGGTTTTAGCTGGATTCAGAGGGGCTCCCTAGCATGCCGAGGCCTCCAGGGCAAGGTCAAGAGCTGTCTCTCCCCTGTACAGCATTGCCTTCCCAGATTTGCTTTCCCACTGCTTTACCTTTCTTTCTCTCCGGCAATAAGGAGGTATGAGATAATGTCTGAGAATTTCTTGGTTCTCTTTGGAGAAAGGAATACACTGTATTTTTTTTTTTTTTTTTTTTTACATACAAGCTGGGGTACAGGCCAGAGGCGTGGGGCGGCGAGAGGGCTCACCAGAGACAGAGTAGGGAGCAGAACAGGCAGACCAGAAATACACTGCTGAGGGGAGCAGCGGGCGAGGCAGGAGAGGTCCGCCCCACCATGTGGGATTCTCCCCGACTGGGCTTCGAACTCGCGTCGCCGCCGCCGACAGCTCCACAGCACAGCGCTCAACCGCTGCGCCACCGGGGAGGCCCAGGAATACACTGTATTTACTTCTTCTGTCCCTGACTAATGGCGAGGGTAAGGCAATGGGTACGCCCAAAGTTGATCTAAGCTATTCAATCAAAATTGAAATACCGGTAGAGAATGAGGCCAAGAGCATGTGGTTTCAGATAACCTGGGGATGAGTTTAGACCTCATCACTTACTATTTGAACAGTATCTTGCTCTAGATTTGTAGCTATAAATTTTAACCTTGACTTCAGAGAGCTCTTGGTACCCTTAAATGAGATGATCCACCCGAATAACTTAGCACCTAGTGCTTGCCTCATAGTGACCATGCTTTGAATGTTGTGATCTTGTTACTGGGATTTTACACCAAAGGGGGAGTTTTTCCCTTTTTTTGTAAGGATTGAAATTGTGGTAAACATGCAGAGAAGGCTAAGACATGGTATTAATGGCCATCCTTGTCTCACCAATCAGCTTTATCAAATCTCAGCCCTTCACCAGATTTCTTTTGTATCTTTTAAAAAGAATTAGGACAACGAGATTGAAGTCTTCCAATGAGGAATGTATGGTAAAGTAAAAGCAGAGGGAAGATTGTTTAAAACCAAAGTGACTTAAGATACCCGAAAATGCAGCACGTGGACCCAGATTTGAGCAAAACAGTTACGAGAGACCTTTTTGAGGCAAGTGTGGAAATTTCAGTATGGAATGCCTGGCAGATTATATTGAGGAATTATCAGTAATTTGTTAGGTATCATAATAACATGGTGATTCTGGGAAAAAAAAACATTATTTAAAGAAGTTGGGGATTTAGAAGAAAGAAGTTTTCTTTCTTAATGTTTCCTACATTTTTTTCTTCCCTTAATAAATTAAATTACCTTGGCAATTTCAACTAGGTGTTGTTTCTCTCTTCTCTCCCAAGTCTACTGAATTCAGAGGTCCCAGCTGGTGTCTGGGTTTTCTCCACTCCAGCTCAGTCTGTGTCTCTAGCTGCAGTGAGTCTGCTCAGATCCTTTCCTCCAGGAACCCAGGTGCCTCCAGTGGGTCCTGGACATGTTTGACTAGCATGATGCCTCTCTTGAGGACTAGAAATGCCACTGATGGCTGCCTTATCAAACCCTGCAGAAAAAAAAAAAAACAGACTGATGACTTTAGAAATAATTTGCAACTGCTTCCATACACAATCTTAGAGAACAGGAGAATTCAGGGACACAGTCCCAAAATTTGTCTCCAGGCTGATTATCTATATCCAGGACATGGAAGGTATTTGTGTGAGAATTAAGGGAAACTGACCCCTCCGAGCCCAATCTCAGGAGAGACTCCCTAGAGTTGACTCTCTGCACTCACTGTTGTAGGCACAGGGGAGGGCAGGAGGTGCGTGGGAGGGAGGCATACAGGCGTACATTTCTACCTTCTGAAACGCCAGAGTAATGATACCTCACCCAGACAGTAACTGACCATTATTCTGACTTCCGTCACCATTGACTAGTTTCCCTGTTAAGTATCATGTAAGTGGAATCATGTTGATGTGTGCTTTTTTGGTGCATTTTTCCCTTTCATTGTGATCAGTGAGATTTTTTTGATGCTTGCTTATAGCAGTAGTCCTTATTAATGTAAAACATTTCATTTTAGGGAATGTATCACAATTTCTCTCATTCTTTCCATCATGAACATTGACTAGTTCCTAAATTTGATCTTCTATGAATAACTTCTCTAGGAATATTATTCTACCTGTCTGTTGATAGTACTCATTCTCTTGAGTATATCCCTAGGAGTACGATTGTTAGAGCATAAGGCCGGCATATGTTCACCTTTGTAGGTGTTTCCAAATAGTCTTGCAAAGTGGTTGTTCCCATTGCCATTTCCACTACCAGTGTATGAAGGTCCCAGTTGTTTCACAGCCTCACCTGCCCTGGGAATTGTTCAACTTTTTTTTTTTTAAAGAAAAAAATTTTTTTTAAAGATTTATTTATGCATACAAGAGCTGGGGTGTAGGCCAGAGGTGTGGGGTCATGAGAGGATTCACCAGAGACAGAGTGGGGAGCAGAACAGGCAGATCGACTGAAGTATACTGCTAAGGGGAGCAGCAGGCGTGGCAGGAGAGGTCTGCTCCGCCATGTGGAAAGCTCCCTGGCCGGTGATCGAACTCGTGTGCAGCGGCCACGGATAGATTCAGAGGTTGAGACTTAACTCATTGCGCCATCAGGGAGGCCCTAATTGTTCAACTTTTTAATGTAACATTCTGGTGTGTGTATAGTGTCTCTCATTGGGTATGTATTTGCATTTCCTTGATGAATTATGTGGAGACCATTTAGATATTTTCTTTTGTGAAATATCTGTATTAGCTTAGGAGCATTATTTTTTTCATTGCAATCTTATCCTTTCTAAAATGTTTAATATGAATGTCAAGAGTCATAATGAAGAGAAAAATACATGTGGAGGCAGCACCAACTGGTTAGTAATAAAAGGTTTGGGCATTGGTGTCTGACACCATGAATTCAGTCCCAGTCTCATCACCTACTGGTTGGTATTTAAGTAACTTTCTAGCTTGTATCTTCACTGTAAAATGGGGATAACAACCGTACTGGCTTCACTGATGTGTTGGTGTGTTGGGGAGATTAAATGAGACATGTGTCACTTACATTTTGATGCCTGACACCTTGTAAGTGTTTGGTAAATATTATAAATGAAAGCCCTGCTGATGTGGTGGTGAGGTGGGGGAGGAAGGGAGTCTCCTTCTGGAGCATGGGGCATTGTGTGTATCTTCAGTCATTCTTAGCACCAGGTGGGTGTTAGAGCAACTCTTTTCTCCTGCTCCATCTGTCTGACCAAAATCAAAGCTTCCTGCTGCCCATTCCAGCACCAGCCCAGCCTGCCTCTACCTGAACTGAACTGTCACCTTGATTCACTGAATGTCCAGCTCCCGAATTTCTCTTTCCAACTCTGACCCAACTTTTTATTTTAAGTTTTACTTTCACTTCAAGTAAGGAAAGTGAAGTGCATTTATCAAGCACACCTACTTTTTAGAGAGCACTAAACTTCGTAGGATATCTAGGGAGTCCTGCTATTGATTCCAGCTCTTAGGAAACATGACTTCCAGTCAAATATTAAAAAGAAGTAGCTCCCCCATCATTTGAATTTTCATTACATGCCAGACACTTCTGTAAGTATGTTCATGTATTTGCATATTTGATTATTATACTATTCTGTAGAGGCTTGAACTGTGATCTGCATTATCAATATTGGGAAACATTACCCAAGGTGACATAACTGTGTCAGAGTCAATAGTCGAACTTAGATCCAAACATTCTCTTACTACTATTCTGCCTCTTTTAAAACATGTCTCCTTGAAGCAACTTGGTCCAAGTGAACAAAGCATTACCAATCCCCAAGTACAAAACATAGTCTAAATATTTTACTGGCCTTTCCTTAATAGAGCTTACACCTTGCCTGACTCCCTGCTTCTAGAAATGGTGAGGCCATGAGCTACCTCACAGTAGATTTCCTAAATCTGTAAAGTCTGCTTTATTAGATAGGGTGCAAGTTAATGTTTGAAATGTTCTTTGAAGAGATGTGTGAGCCCCGGATAATCATTATTATTATGAACAGCAGGTTAGCTGTTTTTTCCTTTCTTTTTTTTTTTTTTAAGATTTATTTATGCATACAAGCTGGGGAGTAGGCCAGAGGTGTGGGGTGGTGAGAGGATACATCAGAGACAGAATAGGGAGCAGAACAGGCTGATTGACTGAAGTACACTGCTAAGGGGAGTGGTGAGTGAGGCAGGAGAGGTCTGCTGTGCCATGTGGGAATCTCCCTGGTGGGGGGTCGAACTCGTGCTGCAGTGGCTGCAATAGCTTCTTAGTGCTATGCTTAACCCATTTGTGCCGCCAGGGAGGTCCGTTGGCTATTTTTCTATAGGGCAGAATTATCTTCAATTGACTGACCTTTCTATATACCTTTGTACTTAAAAGGACTAATTATTTCTTCCTTCTTGCCTCCCCTTTCTTTCTCTGGGGCTACCAGCCAAAGTCACACTAGTGTGGCATTTGTCTGTGGTTGGGTAGAAGGTACTTTATTCACCCATCGTGCCACACCCCCAATCTTGCTCAGAGCTAATTCAACATCTTCCTTCCAGCCCCTTTTTTGAAACCTTGGATGTTACCAACTAAGTGAATGGTTCTCGTTTTCCTGTTGTCTGTTGCAGTTAGGTATCTGCCTGCACTTTTTTTCTGTAGCCTGTTGACAGAGAAAATGATCTCTGGGAGACTTTCATTGCTTTAGCCCACTCAGAAGTCTTTTCAATCCATTTGACCTTAGGTTCCTTTTTTGCTATTTTTGCATGAAGCTCTCCTGAATCAGTTCACCTTTTGTTCCTTTTGAAGGTGAAAAAATCCCTGTGACCAAATGTTTAGCAGCTGTTCAGATTTGATGGATTGACAACCCAATCTAAATCCATTTCCTGCTTTCCACATGCACCCTCATCCCCCAAGCCAAAGGTGGAAATCCAGCAAGTTACATAAGTTGTTGGAGCAGTCCAGATGGCTGGCTGCTGGCCCAGGCAAACTCAGCATTAGAGCACTTGGGAATTGCCTGAATTGGCAATAAAATGTGGACCCGTTTTTAATGAGAACAGTCATTTCGTTCAGCTACATCAGTCAGATAGTAGAGCTACATCAGTGCTGTGATACCCCTAAATATGACTGCCGATTTTGCCTTAGGGGTGTCTATGGAAGGAGGAGGTCTGTTTCTACTTTAGTAAACAGTGAAGCATGGGCAGGACAGCAGGACTAGAGTCTTGCCACCATTCAGCCTGGCAGCCTCATGGAGTTGGGGAGCAAAAAGAAGGAATCTGAAAAGGAAGGGAAGCTTCTCATCACTAGAGTTTTCCAATTTCAGCCTTGCTACTCTGTATCCCTAGCGCCTCAATGTACCCTTCTGTCCCTTTTTTCATGCAAGGCTTTGAAACATAGTCTCCTCAACTTTGAGGCACACTGTGGCTAGTTAGGTCAACTGGTTCTAAATCACTTGGTTTGTTGAGCCTGCCATTTTTTTAGAGTATATGAAAATAGACCAGAGCCTTCAGAGAGACCTTGAGACCTTCTGTTCAGGAGCCAGAGGCTTACTGGCATAGAGGTCCTCTTTCTGGATCCAACTCTCTCTGTGCATTACCTTAATGTGACCTGGAAGCGGTTCAAGGTGCCTGCTCATCTGTGGTGCTCTGTCCAGGTGACTTGAGAGCTGCCTCAGACTGCTGTGTCTCTCCAGAGAGCTCTCTCATCATGGAACTGTACCTTGTTGGCAGGTGGGGTGGAACAGGGACAGGTTACCTATTACTCAAGTTCATCTGAAACTGACACCATTGTGTTTGTTCTCGATATCTGAAGCTGATCCTCCCTTGCTGCTCTGTGGTGAATTAGTGTCAAAGTTGCTAATCCGTTGTTTCTGTTGTTTTGAAAATGGCTCAATGTGGAAAATAGCCAAAAGCCTAAAGAAGAAAATGAATATCACTCAATTCACTCACAAAGAGTAGAACATCAATACAATTTTGTGTTTTCAACTCTTTCTATCACTGGGGATGTATGTATATGTGTATATACAGTGTTTATATATGTATGTATACACATATAAACAAAATGGGATTATTTTCTACGTATTAGAAGTATTTTCACTTAGGTACATTTTCTTATATGTATCAGTTTATCCATTAGTTTTGAGTTAACAACTAGTTAACAACTGAAAATTCAATAGTGGCTTCAATAGTGGGGGTTAGTTAGTCATGAAGACATAACCATAAGAGGGTGGGACCGAAAGGTTGGTTCTGTGAACACTTCAGGGACCCAGGTGCTTTTCTTCTTTATGCTCCTCCATCTGTAGTATATACGCTTTTGTTATCCTCATCATCTCATGATTGCAAGGTGGTGACTGTACTTCCTGATCTCGTGTGTGTCTCTCAGGCAGAAAAAAGAAGGTGGAAGGAGAGAAAGGAGTAGTGTGTGTGTCAAAGAAACAAAGGATTCCTTAAAATCCCCAGCATACATCTGCTTATGTCTCATTGGCCAGACGTTTGTCACATTCTAGCCAAAGAGAAATGTAGTGTTTCAGCTGGATGAAATTTTACTTCTAATAATCAGTAGTCTGTGACTGAGGAAGAAAGGAAGAACAAACATTGTATTAGACAACTAGCAGTGTACACCACACCTTGTTTCTAAATATTATCCTGCAACCAGAAGTTCTTAGGTCACTTAGAAACTCTTTTGATGATATTAAGAAAATTGTGCTTACTTTCTTAAGAGAAATTTATAAATACATAACATTTAACATTGAAGATCATGAGGTTTTATGTAATCACTGAAACTCTCTTGTGGGCCACTATCCAGGATTCTTTCTTTAGCATAATTCCATAAATGGAATTATTTAGTGCACTCACATCCATTTTTGAAGCTTGCTCTCCACGAAGACTGCCAGTTTATGCTTCTACACATCTATATTGGTGTCACCATTTTAAAAACAATCCTTTATTTTTTTCAAAAGGGAAAAATAATGTTTTTGTTGTAATTTTATTTCTTTGTTTTTGTTGAATTGGAATCTTCCCCATATGTATTATTGTAAACTTATCATTCTTTCACAAATAGTTTATCCTTTGCTCATTTGTTTTTCTGTTGATACTTACTTTTCTCTTACTGATTGTAAGAGCTCTTTATATATTAAGGATACCTTATGTCTTCATGTTTGCTTGAATGTATTCTCAGTCTAAAGTTTTACCTGAGATTGGCATAAAAACATAGTAAAGAAACAAACAAACATAATAAGAAGTAGAGATTATTCTCCAGATGATTGTTGTTATGCCAGCAGCATTATTTCCCAGCTGATTTGAAATGCTTCAGCATGATTTAAGAAGTACAGCAGTGATTTTTTTTTTTGAGCACACAGCAAATGTGAAGGTTAGCTGCCACTGATGAGATTGTATGAGCTGCCATGCTCTAAGAGACCCTGTTTTGTTCATAGCTGACACACAGCTGGGATTGAAGAAATTTGTGATCTGTGCCTTGTCTCAATCTTGACTGAGTAACCTTCTTGTGTGAACAATTTAATACTTAAAATGCTGGTAGACAGATGGCAATTTGCTCTTCTCAGATTTGAAGGGCTCTCTGAGTCCTCAGTTCATTCTTAATTACATAACCTCTGGGTGATTGGCACTTTGAAAGTTAATGTAAACTGAGTCTAGAATGCCAGCACTTTAAATGTCCTTGGCTCAGGATGTTTATTGAATGCCAACTGTGTACAAGGTTCTCTGGGGTCTATTGGGATAAATCTGTCACTTTTCTATTATTTCAGAGTGAAAATGATGAATGTGAGCTATAAACACAGTGCTTTGAAATAGAAGAAATGACTTTAGTTGATGGCTGCTTTAGAGAAGAAGCACATGTAAGTAGGGTTTTTAAGGAAATACATAGGAAGAGATGGATAGAAGGGCTTTGTTGGCAAGGATATGGGAATGAGGATTCTTAAACAGGAAGGCATAGGGCAGGTGTAGAAAATAGCTAGTTGTTGGGTGTATCTAGGGCATGAAGTTTGGGAGGAAAAAGTGGGAAGTAAGATAGGAAATGGGACCAGCTTGTCAGAAGCTTCACATGGAAATGTACACATTATGCCAAAAGGGATGATGTGACCATAAAGGTTTTGGAGCCGACCTGATTTCAGAGCTGGGTCTTGTGAAGGATGTATTGGCAAGGGTAGGACACAGGTGAAACCAGTTTGAAGGCATTTCCGGCGAGAGGTGCAGAACTCCCCAGTGGGAGTCCGGGTACTGAAGAGAAAGGAGTGGATATGATCAGCATTTTAAAAACAAAATAATTTTTAAAAGCAAAACCAAATATTGTCACCTGATTAGATGTAGCTAGAAGTAAAAAGACAGGATGTTAAGATTTTAGGTCCAAGTTAGTGAAAATGAAGTCATGCATTTACCCAAGATAGTGATGATTAACTGCTGATTACTGAGCATTTGCTGAGCCCCAAGCACTGTGTCAGCTGCTGTCTTGTCCTTTACTTTAAATGGAATGATCCTCTTTTTTAGATGGAACATTGATGAACAGAGAGGTATCATAAGTAGAAAGGAGAATTGCTATGTGAAAATAGGTTTCTGAATTTTTTTCGTTATTAAATGTCTTGTATGAACCAACTAAAGTAAGTTCTAATTTATTTGTTTGTTCATCAGTTTTATTAAGGTGTTAAGCCATTCCTTAGTCTCAAGAAACCGTTCCTGGTAGTGATAGGAGGAAGTGATAAGTTCGAGGTTCAGGGAAATTCCCAGATGGAGATGATTAGCAGGGAGTTATAAATGGAGGTGTGCTCCTAAGAAGGCTGGGGGGATATGAGGGTTTCAGGTTTAGAGGTGAGGTGCTTTCTTCCCAGAGGCAGTGGGAGCCATAGGAATGGGTAAAATTTCCAAGTGTTGTGTTTAGAAAGGGAGAGAGTGTGATAGGTAAGAGATCCAAGGAATGAGTGTTGGGAATTTTTAAAGATAATCTGGAACTCTCAAAGCATACTGCTGATGGAAGTCTCAGTTGGTAAATCCACTATGACCTAATAACATTGAGTATACATGTAAGCTGAAACAGTCTCTGTTGCAGCATCAGAGCAGCTATGGACAATATGTAAGTGATTGAACATAGCTGTTTTCCAAGTTTCTTTACTTACACAAACACAAGATAGGCTAGATTTGGCCCACAGGCTATAATCTGTTGAATTTGCCCTAGAGAATCACACACATTATGTCAAAAGGAGACAGGTAAAAAGTTGTTCATTTAAAAAACAAAAATGTATATTGTCCATTCCTATTTAAACCTGTAGTATAAGTATTAAAACATGCATAGGAATGATACATATACCCTATTTAGGGTCTGGGAAGAAAATAACCAGAGGACAGAGGAACTATGATGTTCAATTCTGAGGAGAGAGATCCCAATTTGAGATAAATTTAGAAAGCTGTATCTGCTAAATCTGTGTTCTGGGTAATTGGTAAATTATTTTTTGTCCTTTCCTTAAGCTCAGAATACTTCATATATGTGTGTATATATACATAAACCTGCAATCGTGCAGTTGATTCTTATTCTTGATTTGTTGTTTGTAAATTCACTTATTTGCTAAATATTTGTAACCCAAAAATCAATACTTGCAGTGCTTTCCCAATCATTGGTGAATATGCATGGAGTAAAGGAAAATTCTCATTGCCTAATATGTACTTTCCCAGCTGAAGACAAACAAGGTGATACTCTTGTTTCAGCCCTCAGACTGTAAATGTGTCCTTTTCCTAATTAGTATCATATGCTTTGCATTTTTGTGCTTTTTGTTGGTAATTTTCCCATTGAAATGGAGAAATATGTTAGGTAAAGCTTCCTTCAGTAAGCAGTTACAGTGCTGTTAGCCGTGAGTTCATTGTTGATGAGTCAATAGTATATATTTGATAAGGTGTGTTTAAACAGATAAACACATAAAACAAGATTATGTATTGATCATTTGAGGAAAATTTGACCAGAAGCTAATAGGCACTTAACCCAGCATTTCTCCTAGGAGCCAAGGTTCAGTATTCACTGATTTCATATTCATGGTGATTTTAAGAACCTAACTACCATCAGTAATGAGAGTCAACTATGTGTGTATAAATATGTATACTTTATCATTATTTTACATTTATGACTATATTCACTGTATATTCTATATTACATATATTCTCCTCTCTGCCAAATTATAAAGATTTATTCAAGGCAGAGGAATTTGCAGGGTTCCTGTGGAACAAGCCTCAGTAGGATTCTGGGGATGTGAACATTTAAAGGACACAGGGTAATCAACCACAGCAAAGTGCTCTAGAAAAGGGCCCAGAAGTGGCCTTTGGATTTCTGTGTTTACTTGCCATGCTGTCAAATAAGGTCACAAGTAAGGCATGTCCTAATCTCTCCCATCCTCCACCTCTCTTCATATGCAGATCTAAAAGGACCAGTCCTTCCAGTTGCCTTTGGCTGCTGGCTGTGTTCCTAACTGAGCTTGGTGGCTCTGTGTATGCTGTGCTTGGCTTTCTTTAGAGAAAAACAAGAGAAGCCTGGGTTATGCACTTTGTTAATATGAATACTACTTACAATTAATTCCTTTCTTCCTGGGGAGCTTTAAGCCACATTATCCCGTAAACTAAACTGGTCTTAGATCAGCAACCTTCCAACTCTGTCTCCTTCTCCTTTCCAGTCTGTACTCCTTCTTCCTCTAAATTTGCAGTACATCATTTTTAACCAGTTGTCAGAAAATCCCAAATCTAGCAGCTTGCTAATGAGAGAAAAAGTATATACTACCCTTATAGTAAGAAGCCCTTAAAGTGAATGGAGTCTCTACTTCAAGAGCCTTCATGATCTACAAGGTTCATTCTTGATGATGGAATAATAAAAATCTTAGGCAGTGAGGGAATCTGGAAGTTTAAATCAGACTTGTTTCACAACTCTCTTTTGATGGTTTAGGAAATGAAAATCCAGAGAGAGGAAGAGGTTTCATCAGGGTCACACAAGAAGCCAGTGACTGGTCAACACCATTATCCATGTCTGTTTCCAGGACTTCCTACTCACCCAGATCATAGCTTAGAGGTAGATATGTAGCTGTTTACCTGAAATGAGTCTTGCGCACGTAAATAGAACTTTACAAAACTCAGCATAGTGTCTTCCCTGTCCTGTGAACTAGGTGAGTAGGGAGCAGATAACAGTTTTGTTAACATTGTGAAAACCCCCAAAGTTTGGATGAACGAACTCCATATGACAGCTTTCTGGGGGTTAAGAAGAGGGCAGTGAGGTGGGTTACTTATCCTTAAGTTTGCATTTAAAATTAGTGAGTTTTAAATACTGGTCTGTGATTTAGGAGCACCTGTAAATTGTTTACAAACTTGGGGAAATAAGGGAGTTAACTTAAGATGAACCATAAACTTAAAAGTGAAACCTCTAAAAGTTCCAGAAGAAAACACAAGACAAAAATCTTTGCAATCTGGGCTTAGCAGAGGTTTCTTAGTAGGATACAGAAAGCAATAGTTGTATTTAAAAAAAAAAAAAAAAAGAATAATTTAATATAACTAAAAGGAAAAACTTGTGCTTATAAAAATTATTAAGAAAGTCAATCAGAAGCCACAGATGGAAGAAAATATTTGCAAAACATATATCTGACAAAGAATTTATATCTAGAATGTATGACTAGTTCATGAAACTCAAAAAAAAGAACAAATCTCTTAAAATATAGACTAAATATAATTGAAGAGATACCTCATTAAAGGTTAAGAAAGTTCAATAAGTATATGAAAAAGTGTTCGACATCATTAATTATCAGAGAAATGCAAATTAAAACCATGAGATACTACTATATGTTCACCCACACCAGAATGGCCAAAATTAAAACACTGACAAAACCACGTTTTGGTGATTATGTACAACAACCCAAACTCTCGTACATTATTGGTGAGAATGTACAAAGCTATAAAAATTTTTGGAAAAAAGCTTAGCAGTTTCTTATTTAATAACAAACAAAATCCTCCTTGTAATCCAGCACTTCCCCTTCTAGATACTTAAACAAAAGAAATGAAAATACATATCCTCAAAAAGACTTACACAAAAATATTTGGAGCTGCTTTATTTATGATGGTTGAAGACAGGGGGCAGCCTAGTTGTCCATGAAAAGGAGAAGCAATGAACAAATTGTGATATATTCAAATAACAAAATACAACCCAACAATAAGAAGGACTGAAAGTATTGATTCATGACATAGCATGGACGAATCTCAAAATTTTTATGCTGAGTTAAATAAGGTAGTCATATAAAGAACATGTACTTTATGATGCTGTTTGTATGCTGTTCTTGAATCGGTAAAACTGATTATGGAAGCAGAATAGAATGAGAGAGAGAGAGATTGTTGTTTGGGGGAGGTCTGTGAGAACTTTCTGAGGTGATGGGAAAGTTTCTGTTTTGATAAGGGCTAAGGATATGTGTGTATAAATTGTCACAAATCGTGTTTGGCAACATTAAGAATTACACATTTCATCATAGATAAATCTTACCCTAAAAAATTAGTCAACAAATACCAAACTTTAACAAATGATATATATAACTGAAATGTTTGATGAAAAATGCTGATGTCTGCAGCTTCTTTCAAAATTTGTCAAAAATAAAATGGATTGATAGATGGCTAGATATATCATAGGATCAATTGTAGAAAAATATTAACAATTTAGAGTGAGGTGCTGGGTTTATGTGTTTATTGTCAGTTTTTTCATCTTTGCTGTTTGTTTGAAATTTTTTATAAACTATGGGGAGGAGGGAGTGATTGTGTTGTTCAGTCATATTGTCTGTTTACCCCCTGATGGAAGTGGAGAGAACTCCTCCAGTGATGGAGGGGGTTGACCCCTAGGGGGAAGCAGGCTGTAGTAACCTAGGGAAGAGCGAATGAATACTGGGTACAAACATTCATTTTCCAAGGGCTCTGATAAATCCCAGCCTCATCCTTTACTCCACTCACTGTGTGCGACATCTTGGTAAACCTCCTCCCTTTTGCACTATGGGGATGAGGAAGGGCCCAGACTAACAACATTTACCCTCCATAGAGCCAGAAAGAATTCTGGAATTAGTCTTCCATTTTGGAAACCCCATCCTGCTCCTTGGAAGTTGTGGGATAATGCAGAGAATCGAGTCACAGAGCAGGAATCTCTTCCCCACCAGCTCAGAGCAAAGAAATCAAAGAGTTGAATATCACCATAACCCTTTCTGCATATACATGGGCTGGCATCAGGGTAGGACCTGTGTCTAAGGAAATCAGCTTGAGTCATTTATCTAGAAATGCAGTATTTGAACCTTACAGTTGTCTGTGACAAAGAAAGAATACACCTGAGTCTCTGCTGGATAAATTTACCTCCTGCCTCTCAAAGGGGCATTGTGGGGATGAATGAGATCAGTGTAATCAACATTCCTCTTAAGTCCTCTGGAAGAAGGAGGAACTGGAACTAGAGGGGAGGCGGTCTGTGCGGCGACTATGACTCACCCTCTGGCTGTCCACTGTCCTAGCAGCCTTGCTCAGGCTGTAGACTCTCACAAGCAGCTACTTTGGGATCATGGATACTGTACTGAAGAATTTCTCATTTACAGTTTTCCAAAGCACAAGACAACAAGGGTCCCTCTTCTGCTGACAGAGCTGTGTCATTATTTCCAAAGACATTGGGGGTGGGGGTGGGGCAGGAGGAGGGGGTAGTTGGGGAGAGAGGAACACAGAACCATTGTGTTTTAAGATTGCACATTTTATCTGGGGTATGGGAAGGTGGTCTCTCTTGTCCCCATGGGAACACCGTGCTGACAGGCCAGTGGGTTCACACCCACTTTTTAGTTATGTCAACATGAAGCTGGAAAATGCTAAAGCCAGAAGACTCCTGCAACTGTGAGCTGGCCACATCCTACATACGCATCGCTCACACGCAGTCCACTTAATGTCACTTGATATCGAGTGAGCCTGTGTCCTTTCTGTTGCCTTTTAAAATTTCCTGAAATACTTTTCTGACTTTACATTGCTTAGCTTTCTTTTTTTCCTCTTTCATGTCCTGTTCGGTTTATATTGGCTGTGACTCTGATCTAGGGTTGAAAGCTAGGAAGCTGCTTATAGGGGTTTTCAGGATTTCTGAATATGAATTGCAAGGAAATTGCATAATGTTGCAGCACTTCCTCTTCTTGTTGCTTGCTTGTTACCCAAAATACAGTAGTTCCTTCTAGAAGCTTGAAGGAATTTGGCAGGTCCTACACTCTCTATGGTCTAATGTGGTCTAAAGAGTCAGCGTTACCCTGATTTGAGGTTGAATTTTTCTTGAGGTCAGACAGCAAAGCTTCCTGAATTATAACTATGGCAACAGTGTTTATGTAACACAAAAAAATCAAAGTCCTGTTGGGGAGAGGGCGCATCCACAGCAGTCAGTGTTCAGCAACCCAGAAACCTTTTGCTCATGCTGAATTTGCCAGAACTGAAAGCAAGTTAAAATGAAAGGTCTAGTCCGTCACTGGGTGTCTGGGTATAACCTACCACCTTTATGCCCTGGGAGAAGACGTTTACCTTTCACTTGAAATTATATCAGTTTAATTTCAGATTTCTTATAGTGACTTGCCCTTAAGTACTGGCAGCACTCCAAGTGTAACAGCATCCTTAGAAGAACCACTTGCTTATCAAGATCATTAGGCCTTGTTTCTGACCCACTGAGAAGACTGAGACAAACGACTCTGTATTGTCTTGAGTCTCTTGTTCCTCAGTCAGGAGCGGTTTCTTTAACCCTGAATATATGCCAACCCTGTGTTATCTTTCAGGTCAACCCTCATAGAAATATAAGACAGAACTGGTCATCAGGGATTTATTTAGAGAGAAGCAATAATGGCAAAAGGAGAAAAATGTATCTTGAACTATTAAATTTTACACACTAGTCTTTTGGGATAATGAGAAGTCAAGAATGGAGTGTTAAGGTGATCTGCAGCCATCAGGTAAGTTTGGAACTCTGTGAGTATAGAGTAAAAGGCAAAGAAAATTTTCTAGGCACTTTCATATTCTATGTGACTATAGTTAATTCTTCCAGTACCCCCACAAAATAGTATTACTTAACTCTCCAATGGAAAACAAACCCCAAAATGTTAAATGTCCATATAAAGGTGCAAGCTAAGAATCAGTGGGACCAGACCAAGTGTCCAGAGCCCAATGCACACTCTGCTTGCCATCCTACTTTTCCTCATCCAAAGCTTTTTTCCCCTATTCTAAAATGTGTCCAAGACTGGTGAAAGGACAGGTTAACAATAATTAATCCTCAAATGAAGCTGACTTATCATCTCAGGAATGCCCAAGGCTGCCTTCTAGCTGAACTGGAGCTTAGTCCAGTGTGTGAGAATGACATGCAGCTCACCTTCCTGCTTTAGTGGCCCATGAAGGTCTCTCTACTGTCAGGTATTTATATCCAGCTAAACTCTGCCTTCCTAGGATTCCACCCTGACTTTCATCTCTATTCAAAATGATGTCTTCCCCTTTGGCACATGACAGCCCTTCAAGCACTTGAAAACGGGTATTGTGAGATCTTAAAGGCTTCTCTTCTGCAGCCTGAGCAGTGGCTTAGGGAAATACATCTTGCAGGAAAAGTGTGTATGACAGAACAGAGAGAGAGCCAGCAAGGCCAAGGCCAAGGCCAAACCTGATCCAGGGCAGTAGAAAAAGAAATGGCCATGTGGGATAGAGTCCTCGTGTACCGTAGTGATGGAACTGAGAAGTCTTGGAACTGATAAATCTTGTGTGTAGGCGGAAGGGAGGGTACTGAAGATGATGTGACTAAATAGCCTTCCCATTTTCATAGTTGTGTGTGTATGTGTATTTTTTCATTCTAGAGTTCCCTCTAAAGCCTAACTAGACTTTTCTTTCGTTAACTTCTTTTGTGTTTGTGTGTTTTTTAAACTCTTAACTGCAAACAGAAACAATTTTTCTTTTTAAAAAAAGACTGAAGTTGATTTCCTTACTTATGGAAAGAGCAGGATGAACTTAGATACTTTTAGATAAAAAGGCTCAAGCGATGCTGCTGGAATTCAGTGCCCCTTCATGTCATGCCTCTACCTGCATTTGCTTGACCAGTTGTACTCGGGCCACAAAAGACAGGCATGTATCCTATTCTCTTACCAACATAGCCAGGCCTCGTTGCTTAGAGTTGTGATAAAAAGTATTGAAAAAAATATTGTTGATTCTGTTTGACCTGGGACGAGTCTTATGCTCAGTAGGATGCAATGTCCAGTCACACAGCCAAACATGAAAGTGGATTGGGGATGGAGCTCCAAGTCCCCAAATAGCGTGAACTTAGTGCGGCAGAGCTCCCCAGGGACAGTGAGGGTGGTGTTCATGAGGACCATGAAAGCTGAGCAGGTAGCAGTAGTAGGTGTCCAGAGCACTCTGTTGTCCCCTAGTGTTACTGAGGAATTACACAAGAGGTAAGCCCTTTGTATGTTTAGATACAAATCAGCAAGAAATACTTGAACTAATGGAAAGGAATCCATTCGTTCATCATTGGTAAAATCATGTTGAACAGCAAGCAGTCATTTTTATCCACTGGCATGCTGGTGTGTTGGTATACTTCAGAGAGAGAAACTCTGTTCACATGGCTTTAGGAACGCAGCCATTTGGTCATTTAGAACACCTTGGAATGCAGCCATTTGGTCATTGGAACCCAGCCATTTGGTTCTAATCTAAGCTGCCTCTGTTGCGGAGGAGAGAGGAGAATTCAATACCATGAGGTAGAGCAACCCCTTCCTTAGTTCTTATTTCAGAACTCCCTGGTGATACTCTAGGCTCTGAAGCTATGAGCAGCAGTTGTTGTCAACTGTTGGGTGTAGAGCTGATGTTCACTCATGTGCTATAGAAAATAAATGGCTGCCCGAGCGATTTTGCTAGCCTTAGTTAATCCTAATAAGATGACCCTGCTTTTGTTGTCTCATAAGAAGACTTGAATTATAAATTTTCACTCTTCTCTAAGGTAAAGATTTCTAAAGAATTTGCCAGAATATTGGAAGAATGTGATACGGTCTCCCGGAAATGATAGACCTGACTTACCACCTTTCCTGTCTTGTCAGTCCATCAATGCATTGTCATCAACTCCAGTGTGGGGATTTTTTTTCATAACAGTTCCTCTCTTATTCCTTCTCCTCAAAATCTGTTCACCCAATCAATACTTACTGATCAGCCTGTTGCATGTCAGTTGCTGAACTTTTTGCATCTAATTCTACATGGAAGAGCAAGATGCTCATTCACATTTGTTTAGGAATGCATCCTCAGTTCAAGCCATCAGATGTTTTTTAATGGCTTCACTTTGGAGAGAACCTCCCTAAGATAGCAAATGCAATACCAGGAGCAGTGGGAAGAGCAGGCCAGAGGTAGTGTTGCTAGGTGAGAAGTAGAAAAACAACAGTAGCCATTATGCTTCCATCCTCTGGAGCAGTTTTGTCACTTAAGGCTGGTGAAGAGAGGCATATTTCTAATGGGAGGAGGAGGAGCCAATACCTGGATCCCCAGCTGTAGCTCCTGAAGTCAAGACACATCCTTATTCAAGCTATTCAAATTATGTTTATCCCCACATGCCCAAGAGTCAAAAGCCCCTTCTCAAAAGTTTTTCCAAATGTGACCTGAGGTCTCTTTGATCCAAAAATTCATGCCCATTTTTGGGTGGTGTTTCACAGACCAAGGGTGTCTTACTAGTAACTTTTCAGGGGTGTCACTAAAAGTTCCTAAATTTAGTCTATTAGAGTTTGTGAAATATTTAAATGTGAATTCTAGAAATCTGCCTGCCACACACTGGCCACTTCTCTTTGCATTAGCTGGTAGTTCTGGGAAAGGATGTTTTTGGGGCATCCTAAAGCGTCTTAATCTGGTTGTGGTTTTCAATTACTGTTATACTTTTATTACTTGAAAGTTTTTAGAATTACTGTTATGTTTAAATTGGGTGGAAAGTTTGTTCTTACATAATGGTTGCATTGTTGCCATTCTAATTACTGCTTAGCTACTTTCGAGCTGTTCCTTAATCACCAAGCTGTTTTCCACTGGGAAGCAAGACTGGGTGGAGAAGTTGTGTGAAGTAGTGGTTGAATTACAGACTCTTGTCTAGAGGACTATGACACTTGCTAGCTTTGCAACCTTTGGAAACTTTCCAAAAGTAGAAGTAGAGGTACTGGTAGTACTCCATGACTGGAGGAGGAAATAAAATAATTCATGCAAATGCTTATTAGTCAGATGCTTGTCATATAATCTGTGGTAAGAAAGTGCTTGGTGGTAGGTGGGTGATTATTTTCTATTTGACTGTTGTTTTAAAAAGGTTGAGAACCCATTGCTCTGAAAGTTAACTGTCGATTGACTTTCCTTCCCCATAGTCATTTAGTGTTTCAGTATGTAATTGGCTAAAGGACAGCGCTGATGACACTGTTGCCATTGCTACATTTCCATCCTTAGTCTTTTATCCCAAAGGGGATATATGTGAAGAGAAGGAAGAAGAGGATGATGGTGATGAAATTAATCTTTATAGAATGGGATTTCATTCTGTGCTCTCAGTATTTCATAGGTATTATTTCATTTAATTCTCAAAACAACCCTAAACAGTTATGTCTACTTTACATGTGGCAAGACTGAGGTTTGGAGATATTAAGTGATTAGAACATATAGCCAGTAATGGTAGAGCTTGACTTTGAACCTAAGCAGCAGATGATATTACTAATCTATCACCGTGGACAGAGAAACAATTCAAAACAAGTCCGAGTGATGTGGTTACACAGTACCATACAGAAAGAAGGGGCAAAATGATATGGATAGTACAGAAGCAGCTTGTGCTAAATTTTAAAATGTTTCCGTATTGTTATAGCAGGGAAACAGCAGGGCAGGGGGGCAGACTGCAGATACCCCAGGGTCCCAAGCTATTTAGAAGAGAGTGGAGAAAATTAGAAATAGAGCTTAAGTGGGAGTTCAAGTACTGTATAAGTAGGAGCAGCGGTTTTAAATAAATTTGCCTTATGAGCCTATTTCTCCAAATTTCTGTGATTTTATGCAGATTTTGATTCAAAGTGGTTTTGCCAAGTGCCAATGCATGTGTGTGTCAGAGGGAAAACAACTTGTCTAATTATTGTTTTTTTTCCCTTAACACTTATAATTTAAAAGTTAAAAAAAAATTCCTCTCTAGATAATGGTAATAAAGGTTACCCTAGGAAAATTCTGGGAATTCAAATGATTCTGTATACCTCTCTTAATTCTCTAGGGACAGGTAAATTGAATTGGCTCAGCAGTGAACAGAATTTATTGCAAAATCACGTCTTAGTGGGGAGGGAGCATATGATGGTTTTCCGTACTGTCCTTTGATTTATTAAATTGCATTCCCATTGTAGCTTCTGGGTAAGGACTCAGAATTTCAGTGCCCTGTGATTTGTATCAAAGACCCACTTTCCTGCCCTGGTGTTTATCTTCAGGATCAAGCCCTGTGGTTCGAAGAGAATACAAAGCATTATTTCTGTGTCAGATGCCAACTGGTTGCACGGGTTAGTGGTAAAGGCTTCAGGCCGTGTTCCCAGTTTCATTTTCTCTCTGACTTGTGGCAAATTCTTTCTTTGAGTGAGTCACCTTCCCTGGCTGCCCACAACATCTCATCACCTTTATCATCATCAAGTGGTTAGTGGTTAAAAACTAGGACTCTGGAGACAGACTGGAGGAGTTCCTGTCTGGATTCTCCTTGTTCTCAGCTGCCTGTCCTTGTCCTATGCCCTAAACTCTCTAATGCCTTGGTTTTCTTACCTATATGATGGCAATATTTTGGCTGTTATGAGGACTAACTTGGAATCTTAGTAATGAACCTTATAGACTTGATTTATAATAATGCACACCTGAAATTTAAATGTTATAATGCAATGTTATTTCAATTGAAAGAAGCAAGGAAAAATATTCATATAGAGCCCTTGGCATGGGATATAACACATAACAAGGCTTTTGTCATCATCATTATTTTATTATTGCTGTTGCAATTATTCCACAACAACTCGCAGATTGACCCTGATAAGATAAACACATGCTTCCATTCTCTAGAAGCATACACTTGAAAACAAACATTCAGTTGGCTTGGATATTTCACAAATCTTAGTGTACAGTATGTAGCAGAAGACAGCGCATACCTACATTAAAGTTTATAAAGCCAGAGGACTAAGAAACTTAAATGTGGCCGGGTCTTAGAGTATTCTGGCTAAGCAAAATGGGAAGACTTTAGCTTAGGTTGAGTTGCTGAGAAGGTGTATTAATTAATTCAGTCTTCCAGGGAGCCATAATTCAGGGATTGCGCAGTGACTCATGGCTGCTGGAATTGATACTGCAAAGTTAGGTTCTGTCCTGCTAGTACAGAGGCCCCTGAGAGGCTTTTCTGAAAGTATTTATTCTACAGTACTCCGCTAATCATAAAACCAAGGCACAGCCACAGGCACGTTTTATTTCGGAAAATTGTCCTTGTGTTTGAGGCTCAGTCTTGACATAGTGGGCAACTGTGAGATCTGTAGAAAAAGATTTCCCCAGAACTATTTCAAATGGCGAATTTCATGCTCTTTGTTTCTATCAGTATGGAAGGTATTTATGAACTGTAGGCTCCTGGTGTGACTTGGTCATCGTATGCCTTTGCCACTGCCTGGGAAAGTAGAAGTATTGAAACATCTGGGTAGAGGCAAGATCGGCTACTTACCAGCTCTGTATCCTTGGCAAATTATGTAACCTATCTGGGCCTCAGGTTCCACATGTGTAAGATGGGACTACTATGAGTGTCTAATGCATATAGTGGTTAAAAGGGTTAGATATTATTGTGCATGGAACTTCAGTGCTCGGTGAACAAAGCCCTTCCTTCTCAGGCCTTTCCTGTGCCGCTGTCTGGCCTGGGTGATGGTGAGGCTGCTCCTCCGGCCTGGCCTTCTCTGTTGGACCATGCAGTCACACAGTCCTGGTGGGCATGGTTTGTTAGCTTCATTTCAGAACTCTTTTTGTTTGGCTCATTTACCCAAACTAGACAGAGATTAATGGTCTTTCCTCAGAGGATCATGTGGCACATGTTTCTGGTGCCTTTGGCTCATTGATCACGCCTCTCCAAGTGGGGAAATGCTTGAGTATTCCAGGCACAGACCTCCTGAGACCCAGGAGACTTTGCAGGAAAGTAATCTGGTGCAAACTAATTAAGGACGGCAGTAAACCCTGCATTTTACTATTCCTTCTGGATTTTGCCTTTTATAAATAGGAGTACATTTTTCTGGGATGTAATGTTTCAATTTAATGGGAGGAATGAAGAGATCAGGGTTGGCTGAAAAAAACAATTGCCAAAATACGGTCTCTTCCCTGCACTTGCCTTAACCCAACTTTCCATGGGTAGTGAATGCCATTCACTGTGGATCGCTGGTGCTCGATATCTTGAGGGTACTTACTTCACTCACACCTTTCGAGGCCTTTCAAGATTGCATCTTTGCCTCTTCTACCCTCTCTATTTTGCACTGATTGCCAATTACACTGGCCTTCTTTCATCCAGAAGACTGCCTTTTCCATCTCAAAGACCTGCACTTGCTGTTGGCACTGGCCCCCAGTCTTCCCATGGAGGTCCTTTCTCATCATTCACGTCTTTGCAAATAGCAGCTTGTCCCTACCCCAGCTCTACAGTAGCGTCTTTTAATTTCTTCATTGTACTTACAATTTTGTGTACCTGTTTATTTCTTCATTAGTTAGTGAGTTCCATGTGAGCAGAGATCGTTGCTGTCTTGTTCCTCTGTATCACCTGGCATATTAATTGGTTATTATTGGCGCACAATGATATTTGTTGTAAATATTTATTGGATGCATGCATGGATAAACAAATTAATGAATTGTAAGTGACTTTAGAAATCACTCATTAAAGAGGTATTTTTAAAGCTGGTATGCCCTTGTTTGATAGTCCCATGGATAAAACCAATAAAAACAAAGGAAAGTGTGGGGGTGTTTGGATACCTGGAGTCTTGCTTTTCTTCCAGACCTTTTGGTAGTCCTTCTATGACCTCTACATGGCCAAGTTTGAAAGCCGTGATCTAGAGTCTTCCTTTGCATTGATGGTGGAGGCACTGCTGACGGCTCAGGGGCATCCTCGTTCCCTCTAGTGCAGACAGACATTTGCACAGCCTCTGTATCAGCCTCTGCCCTACTCCTTGATGACTCTCCCCTCCCCACAAGTCCCATGAACTCCAAGCGGTCTTTCCCCTGTAGCCCAAAGCATTTTGCATTTGTGCTGTGCTGTTTCAATATATTTCTTTTTCATAATCTTGTTTGGTCCTCATAGCAACACTGGGAGAGGTAGATAGTATAACTGTCATGACTCCCATTTCGTAGAAAAAATTAAAGCTCAGTGAAATAAAGTAGCAGTAATAAAACCCAGGCCACGATCACAGTCTTTTAAAAGATTCTCAACATCAGGAACTTTTGTTTAAGTTATGATTTACCAACTTCACCCTATGCCTTTTCATGCAGCAGAATCATCACTGCCAATGAAAAACTTGGACACTAATAAGATTTTTTTTTTCTAAAGTGGTAACTTTATCTATTTAATGATGTCAACATATCAGGGATTGGCAAACTGGCCCACAGGTCAAATCCAGCTCACCAGCTTTTTTGTATGGCCCAGGGAGCTAAATACGCTATTTACAGATGAACTTTTGCAATTATCTTGATGATAGGAAATACTAACTTTAAACCTTAATTAAGCTAAATGTTATCCTCCCTCTTAAAAAAAATCTGTTCTTCTGATTAGTAGACCTGTATTTCAAAAAAATTATACTCCTTGGAAGATATTCCAAGTGATTCTGATGACCACTATTGGTTGAGAACCACTTATTTAAGCCCTAGAGGAACAGAGCCAAATATCTCTATGATGAGAGCTATAAAACCCTAAAGGGAATTTTACCTAGTAGGAATATTATATCTATATTTAGAAAAAATTGCATTTTGAATTTTGTCAACAAAATTTTGTGGAAATTTGTTTTCTCTCACTGTACCTGCACAATACCATCTATTTTGCTTCCTGGCCCAATAAGCCAAAATATTAAGTATCTGGCCCTTTACAGAAAAAACTTACTGACTTTTGCAATATGTCATCGTCTGTTTCATATTGAAGCACTTTTCTTCTTTCTACATTGGGACACTTTCCTTTTTATGATTTCTATAAATCATATGAGGATTTTTGTTACTAGCAGTCTCCTTTATAACATTCAAGCTTGCAAAATTATATAAAGTAAAAAATGATTGGCCCATTCCCCAGTATTAACACTAACAGTATGTGCTATATTCTTGTCCTGACTTTGCCTCTTACTAGCTATGAGACAGACCTTAGTTAACATCTCTAAGTCTCATATTCTCCATCTGTAAAACAGCGATAGTCACAGTTCCTGCCCAACAGAATTGTTGAGATAATTCATGTGAATTGTTTAGCACATTGCCTGGTGCCCAGTTAATATCTAATGATTGGTAGCTAATTTAAAATTTTTCTCCTGTTTTTAAAAATGTCTTCCTCACACATGTAAGTTTGCTTTTTTTAAGAAAAAGGGAATATGTTATTTTTTACATTAAAGTGCCACAGATGATTCTGAGGCACACACACTGAAGAACAGCAGAACTAAATACTGAGGAGTAGATGATTATAGAAGGGATTCATATTTGGATGCCAAAAATTGCCTTCCATCTAACTGGCACAAAGTAGCGAATGGGGAAGGAAATGGTTTTGTTCAGAATACCTGTGGGATAGTGATAAAGTGCACACCAATAAATGTTTATTTCTGTTTTCCAGGTCTACAACTCGAACAAAGACAGTCAGAGTGAAGGGTGTAAGTATGTTGCTCGGGTACTAAAGCTGGAGTTGGGATTGGGCTTCATGAAATTGCTGTTCCACAATGAAACCACCAGGAAGTGCTTCGGGCATGTTGGGTTTGCACCATATTCCCCAAGTGGTAGTGAGACTTTTCCACCCTGACTTCCCACGTCAATGATTCCAGGACATTCGTTCTGTGGGCCTGACTGGCAAGGCAGTAATGCCACCCCTTGAATTTATAGATCCCCTTGCACTTCAGAAGCATTTTCATGCACATTATCTCAGTTAATCCCAGGTCTTCTGAAGAATGTAACTCCAGTCACCCCTTAAAAGTAACTTAATCCAATAATTTCCTGCTCCCCAAAACTCCTATTCTGTGGGAATGTCAAAATTAACTTGCTTCCTTCACTGTCTCACTCCAAAGACTGGAGAGGCAATAGCTATGTTAGGCGATCACTCAGTATGTCTGTGCTGATTGTTGCCTCTTTGGAGAGGAAAGAGTGGAGGTAGTAAGCTTTCTGCTAATACTCCCCTGTGATGGGAGTGACCTGGGGCCACCTCTGTAGAATACACAGCACTCGTCCCCTGCTACTGGCTCTGAGCTCTAGTTAATCATAATTTCCAAGGACACCTATAGCCTTGTAAAGATGATGGGATTAAAACGAAACTGCAACTGCTGGAGTGCTTGGGGTGATTATCTCCTTGGTACACAGGAGAAAAAAAAACAAATGCCTTCCAGGTTTGCTACAAGAGAACAGAGGAAATCCTGTTCCTTGGCCTTAGATTTACTTTGTAAAATTCACTTGGAAAAACTTTAAAGATAGCCCTTTCGTGAATTATAGCATTGTCAGAAAAATCTGTATAACAGTATCTCTTCACATGGACAAAAGGATGAACTTTTTTGGATTGTTTAACTTTTTTTTTTTTTACATGAAACTCACTATAGGACAGACATTTTCTCTCCCTTATTCTTTCCAAATAATAGATTTTACCTATTTTATGTAAAATACAAAATAATTTGGAATGGTTGCTACTGGTAGGTTAAGAGAACTTTGAGCCTGAGAAAATGTGTGTGTTTGTTTTCCCTCAAGAACTGAACAAGGAAAAAATTGTTTCAAGTAAATATTCAATGAAACAAATTCAGTTCCCCTCCCCCATCAGGTGGGATTATTTTAGAGTGTCTGAAATCAACCTTGCTAATTTGGGTTTAAATAACAATAGAAAAAAAAAACTGTAATACTAATGAACGGATATGAAAGACTGTAGAGTGACTGCAAAGTAACTCAAATAGTTGAAGAATCAGGCTTAAAAACAGTCCAACTGAAGATCCTGGAATGAACAAGAAAGGATCTTAAAGCACTAAACTTTTTTTAGTCCTTGCCAAATTCTTTTGAAGATTTGGGCTCCCAGAAAAAATAGAATCAAATGAGTTAGTGTGGAACCATGGGGGAAAGCAGTACCCCTTTAGTGACATTTTCAAGACCCCTGCATAAAATGGGGATAGTACAGTTTGCTAGAGGGAAATCAGAGACCACACCATGACAGAAGAGGGTGCTTGCCCACACTGTGCCCCAACCTGGGACACTCTACTCCTATCATAAAGAGCCCAAGAACTATGGGGGATGAGATGCATATGAATGGAAATCCCCAACGGAAAGTTTCCTTGTAATTTGTGACCTTGTGAACCTGCTTCTCTTGCTACAAGATACATGCCAATAGATTTGAAAGACAACTGTGATTTTAATGGTGGGCATGCCAGCTGGTTCTACCATTCTTTAAGGCCTTTTGGGAATATGTGTATTCAAAGTCTTTCACACGTGAATATCCTCTGACTAAAAAATTTGTCCTAAAGAAATAAAGAAATAGACTAAAGTGAAAAGATGTTTGTATAGCCAAGAAGTTCACTGGAGCATTGGTAATAATTGCAAGGAATTGGAGACAATCTAAATATCCAGTAGGAAGTTGATAAAAAATACTATAGAATCTATGTAACCTTTAAAAAGAACAGGAACAGTACACTCTTAATTGAGTTTTTTTAAAAAATCAGGCTATAGAAGAATGTATTTTGTAAAATAAATTATTTGACTCATCTAGCTATGATAGGAAAAAATTTGGAAATAACATCATCAAACTGTTAATCAGAATAGAGGGTTGATATTATCAGGAGACACTGACCTTCTACTTGTCTGTATTTTACATTGTCTGCAAAGAGCCTGTATTTTGCAATAATAGCTATTAATAGGTAACATTTATAGACCTCTGTGTTCCAAGCATGTTTTGTGTGCATTAGCTCATTTAATACTTGCAACACTATGAGATAGGCACTTTTGACCTACTTTCCTACTTTGTAGATTAGGAAATGGAGGCTAGTAAGATTGAGACATGATTTAATCTCAGTTCTGTCTAGTGTTAAAGGTTCTACTGTCAACCGCAAGGATATTCTACCACCCTAGGAAAAGAATAATGTGAAAATTTCCATTTTGAAAATCATAGACAGCTGCTTCATTTTCTTTTGTCATATAGTTCACAGAAGGGAGAGTTCACTGCCTTTAGTCTCTGATGCTTCTTCAGTCACTTAGCCTTCATTTAGCAAGCCAGATAGTAAAACTTGGGTTAAAACCTATCAGACACTTTTTCGGGAGTGGTTTAGATAGAAATTATTTTTCTAGCATTATTATTTCTGAAAGAGGTTCCATTCATTCATTTCCGAGCTGATGAAATCAGGGTAGTGTTTGTTCTGGGTTGGTGCTTCCTCTCCTCCTTTGGCATTGAAAAGGACCACCTTTTCATACTGTGCAATTCCTTAGCTTGGTTGTACTTGTCTCAGTGGCAGTGACTTGCAGTCTCACCCCATATCCACCCACAGGGCTATTCAGCCACAGGTGACACTGTGGCCCAGGGTCTGATTGCTTTGCAACAGTCTTTTGGGGCTTAGACCACAATCAAAACTCTTCTGAAGGTAAGAAGTCACTGTGATGTGAATTTAGGGGCAATGCATGGTTGTTTCTACCTTTAATATCCAAATTCTAAATGTCTGGCATTTTCCTTTGCAGAAAATGAAAATGTTTTGGTGGGAATTTGAATGTCAGTGTTTTTATCATTGAGCCAGAATGTTTTGAAGGGCAGGTAGCAGTATTTTGAGGACACTTCTGAATTTGTTGCTTTTATCTTGAAATTTCTTTCAGGGCATGCAGTGCCTGTAGGGTATAACACAGGGCCCTAAGTGCTGCCTGTCAGCTACTGGTATTTCCCCTCTGGCCCAGCTACCAGGGAGAGAATGGCAGCAGAGAAATACGCGCACATTTCTTTGCAGCGCCTTTTTACTCTCCTCTTTCTTCTTTATGTTCTATTTCAAGCTCGTGCAGAGGAGAGGGATGGCTTTAATCATCCTTTCTGGCATGGGCATGTTATCATCACAAGCCCCTCCATTTATTCATTCACCCTTTCATTTATTTTTTCACTCCCTTTTCCCAACTCCTTCTTTTTTTTCCCTACTGGCCACCATTCTTATGTGGCCTTTAAAATTATTTTCTTGAATAATGTATCTTTTATCTACCTGTGTTTTTAAGTTAGAGATTGTTTTATGTATTTTTCTGTTTCTTTGCTCTATTAGCATTGTATTAGGAGCCATCCATGGTCCTCTCTCTACTTCCAGAGTGCAGCTTCTGTCTGCTCCATGTGTCTCCATGATGTCTGACACTGTGTAGCTGGTTTTGCAGAGATGCGTCCGTCTCTTCTTGCAGCCAACTCCCATATCCTACTAATACTATCACGAGGAGGATACTTGTACATGTACCCCTGTGTGAGAATTTTTGGGGGGATATAGTCACAGGGAGAATTGCTGTTCAGTTAAAGGGAGACATGTGCTTAATTTGGGGAAGTGCTTTCATGTTGTCCTCCACAACCAAGAGGCCAAGGTCCAACAGCCCTGCATGAGGATTTCTGTATTCCTGCCAAATTTGCCATTACTCAGATTGCTAATATTTTGCCAGTCTGAAAGAAAGTGATAGTTTATTGTTATCTTAATTAGCGTTTCTCTGATAGTTAATGAAATTGAGCATTTCTTCATATGCCTGTATACCGAGTTTCATCTATTTATTGCCTGTTAATGTCCTTTACCCATTTTTCTATTGCATTTCCCCTTTTTTTCTCGTTGATTTGTAAAGCTCCTTCTCTGTTCTAGGCATTAGTCCCTTGTTGGTTTGTAGATATTTTAAATATATTATCCTGTTTTGTCATTTGTCTGTTATAAGCATGATATCCTTCTTGAATAAGGAGCCTTACATTTTCTGCATTCAGATTCATCTCTTGTTTTATGCCTCTGGTTTTTGAATTCAAGTTGCCCATTGAAGAAAGTAAAATTCATGTCACATAGATGCACACCTTTTTCTTTTGGCTTCATAATTTTGCCTTTCATAATTAGGTTTTTAATCCACCTGACGTCTACCACTGATCTACCATTGTACACAGTATTTCATGAAGACCCAGTTTTATTTTTATTCAATTGAAAAATCAGCTTTTCCGCCAATATCTACTAAACTGTCCATTATTTGACTCATGGTGCCAGCTTTGCTGTATACTCTGTTAGGTTTGCAAATCTGAGGTCTGTCTCTGACCTCTGTTTCTTTGGTATGTTTATTCTTGGGCTGATACTGCTCTGATTTTAATATGTTGATTTTGAGACAAGTCTTAATATCCAGTGGTTTATCACCTCTCTTATTTTTTTAAAGATTTATTTATTTATGCATACAAACTGTGGTGTAGGACAGAGATGTGGGGGGTGAGAGAACAGAGTGGGAAGCAGAACAGGCAGATCGACTGAAATACACTGCTGAGGGGAGCATCAATGGAGACAAGAAAGGTCTGCTGTGCCATGTGGGAATCTCCCTGGCTGGGTATCGGACTTGTGCTGCAGTGGCTCTGGATGGCTTCATAGTGCTGCAACTTAACCCGTTGCACCACCAAGGAGGCCCATATATCATCTCTCTTTTATTTATTTTTTTTAAAGATTTATTTATTTATACATACAAGCTGGGGTACAGGCCAGAGGCATGGGGCAGCGAGAGGGTTCACCAGAGACAGAGCAGGGAGCAGAACAGGCAGATCAGAAATACACTGCTGAGGGGAGCAGCAGGCAAGGCAGGAGAGGTCTGCCGCACCATGTGGGATTCTCCCCGGCTGGGCGTCGACCTTGCATCGCTGCTGCCGACAGCTCCACAGCACAGCGCTCAACCGCTGCGCCACCAGGGAGGCCCCATCTCTCTTTTAAAGGGTTGATTTGCTGCTTGTGTGTACCCTTCTGTGTACATTCTAAAATAAGTTTGACAAGTTTCTCAAAACTTTCATTTTCTTTGGGATGCCACTGAATTGTATAGATTAATTTGAGGGAAAATTACATGTTTATGTTAGTAAGTCATCTTTCCTAAGAGCCCCTGTCAGAAGCAGGGGGAGAAGCCAGGAAAGAGCCTGTGCTCTCCAGGCTGCTGTTGTCCTGTAGTCCCACCTGAGGGACAGTGAAAAAGTCAAGAAGTTGGCAGAGCAGATATGTCAGTCCTGTGCAAGAGAGTAAAGGAAGGACAGGCTTTTATACTGTAAGCTGGTCTTTTCCAAGTTTGAAGTTTTCAATAATAAATGTCACTGCCTACTTAGCTCTAAACAGATTAGCTTGTTTACAGAAATGCTGCTCTCCCACTGCCTCGCCAGCTGTTGGAGGCTGACAGACGAGACAGAGAGGGCTCAGTCTCCTAGTCTTGACTTCATAGTGCTGCTTTCCCTAATGTGAGCATTAACTCAAATTCCACAGGTTAATTAGATCATTTCAGAGAAATATGCCTGAGTTGTGCCATATACCCCTTCTCTTGCACTTCAGGACCTGACTTAAGCCTGACCCTCTGGCTTTTCAAGAGAACATTGTAGTGCTTGACTCTGCTCCCCACTCTTGTTTAACATGTTCCTGTTTGTGCCTACTTGAACCTTTTTCTAGATTTAATTGTATGAGGTCAGGCTTCCTGTAGCTCTTCATTCAGTTCATACCTCTCACAGTTCCTAGGGTCTGAGGTCCTGGGGTACGTGAGTACCAAGGGGAAAGGACACCCACCAGTGGGACTTGTGCCTCTGCCTTTAAGCAGTTTATGATCTGCCCTGGAGGTTCGGATGGAGAGATGGCAGACCAGACGATGGCCCTGTCATGAGTGTGGTGTGTGTAGTATTCATGCTGTCTACATTTGTATGCCGTGTGCAGACAGAATGCCGAGAGCTAGTTGAAATGGCTGTCTGTCTAGGCTAGAAAGACTTAAAACATGGAAACTTCTACCTTTCTTTGTCTTCCTCCTCAGAAGAAAATGGAGTACTTCCTCTGTGCTTCCCAGTTTTAATCTCTTCATTCCTTCCAGTTTGTTTTTAATCTAGTAGTTTACAAACATCCTTTGTATTTGTATAATGCTCAAGAACCCACTGAATTTGTTAATTTGTCTTTCAAACTGGGAAATGGGGGGGGGGTGGGGTGCGGGGGGTGGGGTGGGGTGGGAAGAAGTGATTGGCATAAAAATGCAAAGCTGGAATTAGCATCTCATCATGTATGCCGTCTCAACATTGAATCTTTGCACCTCATTCCTAAACAGGTTTAAAAAATGTATTTTTATTTGTAAAAATGATAGGAACTCATTGTAGAATATTAAAGAAATGTGGCAGTAGTTTTCAAACATTCTGTAAAATTATCTGTAATATGATTTTACAGCCTCAGAGATATTTCCTTTGTGCCTTCTTTTCTTGTCACTGTGTATTTTGGCTTAATTTGAACTATACTGGATATACTTGTTTTCATTTTGTTTTTAAAAAATTATCCATGTTTCTCCACATCATGATAAATGTTTATAAATACAGTTGTAATGGTTGTTTCATATTCTGTCAGGATTACATTGCAGTCTGTTGAACTTTACATTTTTCCTGTCATTGGTTGTCTTTACCACGTTTTTTTTGTTTGTTTTGTTTTTTAAAGATTTATTTTTATTTTTGCATACAAGCTGGGGTGCAGGCCAGAGGTGTGGGGTGGTGAGAGGGTTCACCAGAGACAGAGTGGGGAGCAAAACAGGCGGATGACCAAAATACACTGCTGAGGGGAGCAGTGGGCGAGACAGGAGAGGTCTGCTGCGCCATGTGGGAACCTCCCCAGCTGGGCATTGAACTGGCGCCGCAGCCATCGACAGCTCCACAGCGCAGTGCTTAACCCATTGCGCCACCAGGGAGGCCACTCTTTCCCAAGTTTTGACTTGCTTGAGCATCCTGATAGGTCAGTATTTGCACACATTCAGACAATTTCCTTGGGTAGGTGCTGCCATGTGGATCAGAGAGAGCTGTTACCATGGAGGGTCCTGTGTGAATGGTGTATTAGCACTTGCCCTTGGAGTGGAGGACTGGTGCTGGGCCTCTCTAAGCTTCCATTTCCTTTTCTGTTAAATGAGGATAAATAATACTACTAGCTCATAAGGTTGCCACAAGGATTAAAGTTCAGCACAAATCTGATGTATTAGCTAATAAGTACCTAATTACTGTTGATTATTGCTCTTCTTATTATCAGTCCTGGCAGAGCTGCTCCTGAGCAGAGAGCATGGAGGAGATTGAAGGGTGGCCGCGAGCACTCTTGCTGTTTTCCAGCTTGTTGCCTTAGGAGTGTTCGTTTAATCCTCATGACTGCATTTCTTAAAGTGGGGTATGCATGCTACTGCTTATGCCCAGGCATTTTAGATTGTACTGGCCAAACATTTTGATGTACAATTTGGATTTATATATTTGAATGTGTTTCAAATATATACAACACATGTAAAATTCCTGGTTTTCTGTTATTGTTTAGCACAGAGGTCAGTTTTTTTCAGTTAAGGACCAGTCAGTAAATCACTTTAGTTTTGTGGTACATTTTAACTCTGCTATTAGAGTGTGATAGCAGCCCTAGACAAGGTAGAAATGAATGGGTGTGGGTGTTCACTAATCAAACTTTACTTACCAAACAGGCAATGAGGAATTTGGCCCATGGACTCTTGTTTGTTAACCCTTAATATGAGGTTAGGTTTTAAAAATAAGTCTGTTTAAGAGGTATGAGTTCTGGTGAGTCTCACGAATATGGTACATGAATGACTGCCATTTGAAAAAAATGTTCACAGCCACCAAGTTTACAAATGAGCAAGTAGGATTAAAGAGTCAGGATAGCAGCATAACTGAGAGTAGAGCTGGTATTCAAACCAGAGTCTGCCTGATTGCTCAGATCATTATTCCCCCCATTATTCTCAATGTGTGTGACATCTTTGCTTTGTTCTACCATTCTGTGGCCAATCCATTCCAGCTGAAAGGAGTTTCATGATTGGCCTCCCACCCCTACTGCACCCCTCTATTAGCTGTTGAGGGGGCATACAATATTCCTTCTTAATGATCTGCTTCATTTGAACCATCAGTGCCACTTGCCTCCTGCATGTGTTGCTGGGAGCACAGAGCCACATGTTTTCCACAGAGTCTCAAGCTTTCCAGGTGCAGAACTGTAACATGCCTGCTACCCACACACAGGCATTTGACAATACAACCAGAGCTTCTTTTTTTTTTTTTAATAGATATTTTATTTATTTTGGTTATTCATATCTTTTACATTATTGTGTGTTCCCCATAGGTTACCCACCACCTGTTCACCCGTGGAGCCATCACCATAGTCCCCCGTGGTCCCCTCTTCCCCCCTCTTGAGCCCTTACCCTCCCCTCCTTCCCTGCTGAATGTCACTTTCTTATTTGGCTCCCCTATATTCCTGTTATAAGTGAAACCATTCGATAATTTTCTCTTTCTTTCTGGCTTATTTCACTGATCATGATCCTTTCTAGATCCATCCATTTTTCTGCGAATTGCATGTGTTTGTCTTTTTTGAATGCTGAATAGTATTCCATTGTGTATATATACCACATCTTCTCGATCCAGTCATCTATTTTTGGGCATCTGGGTTGTTTCCATACCTTAGCTATTGTAAACAGTGCTGCAATAAACATGCGGGTGCATGTATCCTTTCGGCTTAGTGTTTTTGTGTCCTTTGGGTAGATTCCCAGTAGTGGTATTGCCGGGTCATATGGAAGTTCCATTTCTAGCAGTTTGAGGAAACGCCATACAGCTTTCCACAGTGGTTGGATCAATTTGCATTCCCACCAGCAATGTAGAAGAGTTCCTTTTTTTCCACATCCTTTCCATCATTTCTTGTTGCCTGTTTTTTTTTTTTAATTTAATTTTATTATTTTTTTTTCCATTTTTTTTATTGTTATTTATGTCTTTTACATTTTGTATTCCCCTTGGGCAGCCCACCACTAATTCACCCGTGATCCATCTCCATGGTCCCCTGTATTCTCCTCTCTTCCATTTTGTGCCCGTATCCTCCCCTCCCACCTCCCCCACCGCTGAGTGTCTCTCTCCCACCCGGCCTCCCTATAGTCCTGTTATAGGTGAAACCATTCAATATTTTTCTTTTTCTTTCTGGCTTATTTCACTGAGTATGATTCCCTCTAATTCCATCCATGTCGCTGCAAATTGCATGTGTTTATCTTCTTTCCATGCTGAATAGTACTCCATTGTGTATATATACCACATCTTCTGGATCCAATCATCTATTTTTGGACATCTGGGTT
>PVIJ01015390.1:0-36573 GCA_004024925.1 Scalopus aquaticus
GGGTTGTATGAATTCATATTTTTATAGCAGTGTCTTAGGTATTACACAGCTCACTTCACTTGGTATTATCAACCTTTCAATTTTTGTTAAGACAAAAATTGTTTAGTGGTATCATATCATGGTTTAAGTTGAATTTTTCTAATGAGACTGCGAAACTTTTCATATTTTATTGTCCATTTGAATACACTTAAAAAAAGGATTTATTTATTTATTTATGCATACAAGAGCTGAGGTGCAGGCCAGAACTGTGAGGGATGAGAGGATTTACCAGAGACAGAGTGGGGAGCAGCACAGGCAGATCCACTGAAATACACTGCTGAGGGGAGCAGCAGGCAAGTCAGGAGTGGTCTGCTGCGCCATGTGGGAAGCTTCCTGGCCGGGGATCTAACTCATGCTGCAGTGCCTGTGGATAGCTTCATTGTGCAGAGACTTAACTCCTTGCACCACCAGGGAGACCCTGAATACACTCTTTTTGGCAAAGCTATCCCCCAGTAAACTACCATTTGTAGAGTTAGTATAGAGTTAGTATAGCTGTTTTTTTCTTATTAATTTATAGAAATTCTTTATATATTCTGAGTGCAACATTTATGTTCCATATATGTACCGCTGAATGTTGTTATATGTATTACAAGCAGTTTCATTCATGCGATGGCTTGCATTCAATGCCCATAAAAGCTTGAGCCACACAGCTATCTCCTACATTTCCATTTCAACATGTAATCTTCTGTAGCCAAAACAAGTCCTCTCACGCTTCTGGAGTTTTAGCATGTGCAGTTCCTTTAGCCTTCCTCTCTCCTTCTTAAGTCCCTCCCTACCTACTCATTCCTACCTTGTCCATCCGAATAAATTTCTTTTTCTCATACTCATCTTTCAAGTGTCCAATCAATACCACTTTTGGAGAGTGGGGAAGTTCCTGATCTACTACGGCAAAATGAGTGTACACTCCCACATGAGATGCATGCCACCCCACACTATGAAGGTGTACATGCCTGTATCTACAGTGAGAAAGTGAGTGCCTAGAAGGCAAGGACTCTGACTTATTCATATTTCTATCTCTGGTTCCCAGCGCTGTTCTGGCAATTTGTGAGTCTATGTTATCTGTTGATTAAGGTAATAAATGGAAATTTGTTCACAGTCAGCTACTATGTCTTAGTCTAAAAATCTGCCATATTTTACCTATAATTCTAAGCTAACATTACTGGATTACAACATGAGAACGGGCCTTGAACTCCCCGATAGCTCATGGACTCTGTGACAAGTATTTTCTCTTTTTGGAGGTCTTTCATTTTGTTTTGCTTGTTTACCTAAAAGATGCACAGCTCTGCTTTAAATGGTTGAGTTCACTGTATATGTCCACTGAATTCAACAGGTTTTTAATAAATGCCCAGCTTAGAGATACAATGAATCACTCTGACTGCCTTAAGCTAACATTATTACCTTCTGCCAAAATGAAAGTTCATTTCAAATAAAAAAAGACATTTCCATACATTAAATTTAGTGATAACTTGGAAAAATATAAGAACATCCAAAATTCTAAACAATTCTTACTTAATCAATGGATTTTACAAGAAAATAAAGCTGTCAAATTCCTGGTCTTCTATTCAGGACCCTGTGCTACAATGTAATTTCAGGATACCCTTTCTCTTTCACTCTTCCTATGCCCAAACCATTGTGTATGGAACTATATAAAGTCCTGCTGGAATGAGTTTCTGTCTTAAAACCACATTCAGTGACTTGTCAATTCCTGGGAAAGAGAAGGGAGCACAAACTTTTCAGTGTGGTGCTCAAGGATTGCCATGCTCTGCCAACTATTCCATCTCCACGGTCCCAACTTCCAGTAATTCCTTACATAGATCACTCAGATTTCAGCAGTGAACTGCTGACCACTTCCAGCCCCATTTCCTAAAATAACTATCAGTTATTTTATCCTCTCTACCCACAATACTGTAGGTGCCTTTGCTTCCAGGTGAGCTAACATTCTGGGGTTATCATGTCTAGTGTGTGACCTTGAGCATGCTGCTGAACTGATATGAAGATCACACATGAAGTCTATCCAGCATATCTGGCAGGCTGCAATCACTCCATGAATATTAGCATCGTTGCCCTTTCTTTGGTCTACTGTTTGAATTGACAGATGTCTCCTTTTTTCAGATTCCTACAGTCCACATGACAGATCTCTATTTTTGCTACTGCTCTCTCTGAAACAGTAACTAGAATGCTTAGCATGTTGTTTATAAGCAAACCCATTAACTTTATAATGTTATAGGTGGGTTAATCATATATTACCTCATCTATAATGCATGTCTTCATTCATTGATGTAACGTGCTGGGGTCTAAATTTACAGACATGAATATGACCAGATTTCATTGCCCACAAGAAGCTCACAGTCCAAGTGGAGGAGAAGTAATGTAATTATCTATTTAAGTGTTTAAAATGTCTGTTACATTTAATGATAGAGATATGCACAAGGGAAAAATAATTACCTGGTCATGCACTTCATGTTGGAAAGTAATGTTAAACCACAGTGAGGCAGACAATGTATGAACCAGAGTCACATTATTGGGGCATATTTAATATATTTCACAGATCTAAATTGTGTGGGCTTTTCTTTACAACTCTCAGCTGTGAAAAGCCTGAATATAGCAGGTGTGTAAAGTTTTCACTCATATTATTGATACTTGTGGGAGAGTTCCCTTCAGGGTTTCACAGCGTTGAGTCACAAGGTCAGGATACTTTTAAGTCTCCTGGCTAAAGGTAGCCCAGGAACCTGTAACAGTACAGATCAACAAGCTAACACATTCTCTTTAAACAAACTGTAAGACACTTAGCTTTCCCTGGACCCGAGCAATTCAAAGATTCTCTGTGTTTTCTGTTTCTGTGACATTAAATTTTTTTTTTTTCCCATGGCTAAGTCAATTAACACAGGCCTGGGTTAACCAAAAAATGGTAAGAGAGAGAGACCTAAAGTAGGACAGACTTTGATTCTCCTTTCTATTCTAGCACACCAGCTGCCTGGGTCTAGGTCAGTCTCATTATTATCTACATTTGAGAGTGGTAAGAATGTACACAGCCGCAAAGTTGTCTATATCAAGCACTGTTCTAAATACTTAGGCAGTGATTAGTTCATGGTAACTATACTAGATTGGTAGATTCCTTTTTGCTCACTCTTGAAACAAAACATTTTTGAATGTAGCTTTTTAATTAAACTGGATCAATTTTTTTTTTTTTTTTGTGGACAAATTTAACTGTAATCAACATGAATTTATCACTCCTGTGCTCTTTTAAGATCCTAGTGGTGAAGTCCATCAGGTTCCAGTAGGGGCAGGATACGTGAAGATACTCATACTCAGGCCCTAGTCATACGTACCGATCAGAATCTACAGCAGTAGTGGTTATGGTGACCAAGCAATCTGAATTTAAACTAATTTCTGGGCTAACATATATGCATAAATTTGCAAACCATTACAACAAGTAAATAAGAATAGAAAATAGATGTAAAAACAAAACAGAAACCTATGTCATTGCTAGCTTTGACATTCTTTTTGGTTATCTGTATTGTAATTCAATTTACTATGGTGATGGGAAATGATGTAAATAATCTAATTTCTCATGTAGCCTTTCTATATTTTCTATTCTCAATCTCCAGAAAATAGCAATTTCTAACTAAAATGGACACAAAGGAAGTCATGTGGGAAGTCATTGCTACTAACAAAATGAAGGTGGGCCATTTAGAAGCATGGCACAGGAGTTCTAAAGGGTTCTGCAAAAATATTCACCAGCTTAAACTCCAGTGAACATAAGCAAACTTGCACAGTCTCTGGATTTGAAGAACACAATGAGGTGAAAAGAAAGGAGGAGAGAGAACAGTCCTCTCACAAAAGACAGTGGGAAAGATCGGAATGGTACGAGACAGTGAAATGCCATACTACCATGCTGTGTCACCTCAAGATTCTTTCATTGGCATTGTCTCAGAAGCCAAGTTCTCACACCAGTGTCACAGTACAGAGCCTGATAAGGACTGGAGTTATGGAAATTTGGAGTGGGGAAGATGCTGCTGAATGATATAACTGGCAACCAGTGAGATTTTTCTATATTCCAAGAAATTTTCTCTCTTAGTTTCTCTACACTGGCCGCAATCCTCAAGATGCCCTCAAGTGTGGGGAAATCGAAAAATTATTTCCCTTTGCTCTTTATAATGACTTTTGTGAGACCATAGTTAAGAGAACACTGAAAACACAGAAAATTAACCAGGGCAATGGAGAGAGGATAAGGAGCAGCCTGCAGTTGAGACGTGAGACTGTCGCCAAGGGGTAATAACTGGGGATGTGCATTTTCCCACCAACAGCTGCTGATGTGCAAGCCCCAAAGTAAACATGAGTGCTCATAATATTATATGCATGTGGGGCACCATGTGTTGATATTCTGTGCCATGAAAAACAGTAGACCTTTGGGGTAAGCCTAGTTTTGTAGCTAGTGACGCAAGTGCAATATTAGACTTTGGGCGCCAAACACTCACCAGCAGTCTTCCACCTTTTGAACTTGGAGTGGAAAGTCCTCTGAGCAGGTGGCTGGCAGTATTCGAACCTGGGGTTGGGTTTTTCTGTGTGATTTTACTTGTGTTCCCAAGGTCAACAAAGGAAAACAGCAGTTCATCTTTTCAGTCATATGTGAATACATGGGAGAATAAATGGAACCTTCTGGTTAAAAATTCCATCTGAATCCCAGATAAGATCCTGGGGTTGATGAATGGTCAGAGATTTGCTTGAAATTAGGAATTCTGAGCAGAGGCTCTTTTTAAATCAAGGCATTCTGTTCCATTTACTAGGTAGAATGAATTCCATTGTTTGAATCAAAGGCCACACTTAAGCAGACTGGAAGTCCTGGGGAAGGTTTGAGTCTAAGGAACAACCCTTCCTGCTCCTGTAACCTTAGGCAAATACCTTTACCTCCTCAGTGACAGTTTGTATAACCATTAAAAGGAGGTAAAACTACCAGAATGGTGGTTTGAAAATGCCATATTAATATAGAAATGAGACTAATATCAACATTAATCAACAAAAGCAATATCAACTACGATATTAATGATTTCTCTATCACACAGTCAAAAAACATCTAGTCTGTTTTAAAATAAGCCTGGTCTTACTCCCAATGACTGATAGAGCCTCAGAAACCTGTGCTGCTTTAAATATTCTTTATAAAGTCACTTCTCCACCGTGGGCCTTAATTCACCATTCATAAAATGTACCTAGAAACATACCAAACTGGAAGAATGTCTGTTACAGATACAGATATATGTTTGGGTAAGCAATGGATAAACTAGTGAAAGGCACAGACATGGCTTGACTACATGAACATAATACCTAGGACAAATAGGAGAAAGTGCATCATCTCAGGAGTCAGAAAGACATGGACATTGACTCCAACTTTGTCATTCATTAAAATGCCATCTTGGAGCAATATCATACCTTGATTTCTTTGTATGTTCAACACAGAAAACAACAGTGGTTCACAGTGTAGCTGTGACTTGACGATACTGAAAATTAAAGTCCCTAGCAAAATCATCAGCACAGAGTAGGTGTTTAATCAATGGTAAGTGAAATAAAAATAACTGCTTTGAGTTCTTCAGAAGGAACTTGAATAACAAGTGTTTTTATTATTGCCAACTTTTGTGAGACTCTTTAGAGCTCAGTATAGACCGAGACAATGAAACAAAGAAATCTGTTCACGTGTGACTTTTAATTAGCTTACCTACTTCATGGACTCTCTCGATAGCGACTATAGCCATTCACTGGCATCTAATATGTAGACCAGGCAAATGGGATACCTGTGTACTACAATCCACCCCTAGCCATGGATGTATACACACATACATTCACGTAAATGTATACACATGCAACGTATATATAATTGTGTATACTTACACACACACGCACACCCAGTCTTTGCCTGGTCTAACAGACCTAGTCTTATTCCCCACAACTGATAGAGCCCCAGCACCTGGAATTATTTGGAGACAAGGCATAATGAAGACAGGGTCCCTGGTCAACAAATTAGGAGGCCCACTACATAACTTTGACTATGACAGAATTTGCTGGGGTAACCTTGGATGACTCACTTCTTGGGCCTCAGTTCTGTCATCAGCAAACTGGGTAAATTAGTATAGAAAATCCTTGAGCATCTTTTAGTTGTAAGGCCCAAGATGATTACTTATTATTCAATCAGGAGCATGCTTATCAAACTAGAGGTTAGCATTTCAGGGCGGACTCATAGCTGAATATCCTGAGTTGCGTGGGCCAAGATCTAGAAAGCAGTAAGAGAGGAGGAGCAGGCTATAGACCCAGATTCCTCCTGTTTTTCTGATCACAGGGTAAAAGACTGGTTTCCTAGCTAAATCCAGTCTGTTGCAGTCCAGTAGAAGCACAGAATTCCCACAAGGTCTAGGAGCCTGGGAACAGGAAACCCCAAGCTACCCTTCCCCCACACCTCTCTCTGTCCTTCAGTCACATGAGCCCCCGCACCGCCTATGCAGCTGCTGTTATCTCAGGCAGCAGTGATTCCCTTAAACCAAACTTCAACTTAAAACAGTAAAACCACAGGAGCAGAGTCCGCCTCCCGCTTCTGATCTGCACACAGGAACTCCTGGAATCGTCCTGCTCTATCTGCTCAGACACTGACACGGCTTTTCTCCTTCCAGATTCCTGACTGACTTTATCTGTTTGTCTAATCCCCCTCCATTCCTTCCAGACCATCTGCCTCTTTAGATCCACCTTCCCTTTCTTGCTGGATACCCTCCCTCTCACCCCCGGCTCCTGGCTTGAGCCTGAACCTGGCTCCCTCTTAGTAGTTCTGGTTTGCTCTGATTTGTCTACTTGGCAGCTGGACATCACTACTGCTTCTCTGCTCTGTGTTCCTAGTGCCAACCTGCCCCACAGAGCATCTCCTCTGAGTACCAGGTAGCCACTGAGTACCACTTAGCTTTCTAAGTGGCTTTCTGAGCCCTACCCCAAACTTTCAGATTCGGGGTCTTGGGCGGGGTAGAGCCAAGGAATTGATTTTTTTTTCAAGGCACCGTACCCAGATTTAACAATCCTTGTTTTTGATCTTTCAGAATCCTTACACGTTTATTATCTCAACTTACTGATATACTGAGGGCTGACTCTCTGGGGTCTATGCTGGGTAGGCATACAAACATGATTTACTGGGGAAACCGAAATGGGTGTAAAGTGTTGCAGAAACCAAAAGTAGGGAGTGATTCATTCTTCTGAGTGTGGGGTTAAGTTTGGAGAAGTCTCCACAGTGTAAATAACATTAAAAAAGAGTGCTGACGCATGGGTAGGATGGAAGTGGGAGGAAGGCTGCCCCAAAGCTAACAGCAGAAGCAAAGGTAAGGAGGAGGAAAGTGCACGGTGTGTTGAAAGAAGGGCAACTGGTCTAGTGTGGCTGCACTCCTCATAAGATAAATGGGGTGGGATCTCCCTGCACTCCCTACTCCTCAGCCATCACCTCTATTTTCCTATTTTACAACTCTTTGTACTGCAGAGTTCATTTCACAACATATATTCTCACAAGTCCTGATATAGTAGCAAAACCCTTATTCTGGGCTGCTTTTTGGCTTCTACAGAAATAAACCAAACTGATGAAGGGAATAACATTACTATAGTCATTTGGTATAGAGCAGGATTTCTCATCCTCAAAGCTATTGCCATTTCAATCTGGATAATTATTTTGTGTAGGATCTGTCATAGGATCCTCTACACACCACGTGCCAGTATTAAATTTCTCCAGATATTGCCAGATATCCCCTAGTAGGAAGGATGGAGTGTTAAAATCACATTATTTTTGTTAATGCTGTCATTATTATTAGGAATAAAGTCTGGATCAAGAAGATGTGGTACATATACACAATGGAATACTATTCAGCAATCAAAAAAGAAAAACACATGCAATTCACAGCAACATGGATGGAGCTAGAAGGGAAATAAGCCAGAAGGAAAAAGAAAAAACATCGAATGGTTTCACTTACAGGAGGAATATAGGGGAACGAAATAAGAGACGAGGAGGAGAAAATAACAACAACAAGAACAACAACAACAAAAAAAAAACAAAACTGGCAGGCAACCATAAATGAGAGATATTCAGTGAGGGATCGGGAAGATAAGGGCTCAAAATGGGGTAGAAAAGAGCACAAGGGACTATGGTGACGGTTCACGGGTGAATCAGTAGTGGGTATCCCATAGGGAATACACAATAAGGTAAAAGATATAAATAAAAAAAGAACATTAAAAAAAATTGAAGTTACAATGAGTAAGTACACTCCACTTTACCAAGAAGCAATGAAGGGCAATTATACCTCCAGCCATCATTTCTTCTAGGAATCCTTTTATAATTCTTTAGGTCATAATTTTGGGCACATGATGTTTTCCCAAAGCCCTCCAGACTTGGCACATACAATTGTAATTATTTACTGAATTATTTTTCTCTACTAGAAGTTCAGTTCTCTCTCATATTCATCATATTCCTTTTACCCAGTAATATGTGCCATGAATAAATATTTATTGAAAGAGTTTGTTTCTTAATATTTGTTACTTACTCAAATGAATTTTAAGGTTCCAATCCAAGAGCAGACTGGATCACATTTCAATAGGGATACATTACTCAGAGCACAGGGATTAGAAGTATGAGCTCTGGAACCAGATGAAATGGGTTTAGATCATGCATCTACCACTTACTAACTCTGTGACTTTGGGCAAGTTCAGTAACCTTTGTGAACCAAATTTCTCATCTGATCGATGGAACAAAAAATTAGCATGCATAAATTCTCTTCGAGAATCAGTGTTTCTTCTAGATCACTAATAATGTTGAGACAAGAAGTCAGAAAGTTTGATTGCTGACTGGAACGAGATGTATGGATCAGAAGCTCATTCTGCAGGACTCACTAAACAAGTTGGTTTGCTATTAAAAATGAAAGAGTAACAGAAATTCAAAATGAGAAATTCCTCATTTTGGTTTGACTCTGCAACTCAGATGAGAAATATAAGCCAATATAACATCTGACTCAGATGAACCATTTAAGCCAATTCAACATTTGGCAAAGAACCTAGAATCTGGAATCAGAGAGCAATTCCAAACCTAGGCACACAGTTTGCTCTTGACCAATACCTGCTGATGAGACAGAAGCATAAATGATGCCTAATCCCAGATATCTAGGAATGGGTTAGGCAGTGCTCAAGCCAAACTCTTATGCTTCAAGGAGATGGAGCCAGGCACCTGTACTGTATAGGGACACTTGCCTCTGTAATGAGAGGTTTTTATATCTCTCAGTTGTCATGTCCATGTCTCATGGAGGGAATGCATTCATTCATGCATTCATTCATTCACTAAATATGCACATGTTAAGGGTTTTCCATGTGGAAAGTACTCTGCTTTGGTTGCTAGAATATAAGGATGAAATGACAGTGCTCTCTCTCCAAGAATTTATATACTAGTAAATGAGACAAAGTTGCACACACAAAACTGGACATTTACAGTAATGGATGCCAGTATGAGACACAGTAGGAGCAAAGTAGTAGAGGAAGATGTAAATGAACTGGGGGAGACAGGGAAGGCACCCAGAAGAGAGATCACCAGATTAAAAATTTGACAGATAATCAAGAGTTCATCTGATAGATAAGAGGAAGCAAGCAGAGAGAGCCTGAGACAGAAATCAGGTTGTTATTGCCTTTCAGGACAGCTGGGATGCTGGAGCCAAGAACAGACCTGGAACAAAGTTAATACTATTTTTACAAGCTAGAAAAATATCAGCAGCAGGAGCCCTGGCCAGAACCACCCCCATGAAGAGCAAACAAAGCTACTCCTATCTTCTGGCTGTCTGCTGGAGAAGTTACTAACCAGCACCTTAAGAACAAAATGTTCTATTTTTTTAAAATTTTTTTTTATTGCCACAAAGTCGTTCTTCCTCTTGTCCAGAAATGAAAAAAAGCCTGAGTAGAGTTTTACTTGCTTCTTTGATCTTTATCCTACCATCCCAGGCTTCCTTGAGAATAAATGTCCAAGAGGATTTCTCCAAAGCAGATCCCTCCTACTATCAGAATGTGGGGTCCAAGGTAGTCATGCCAGGTCAGGAGTTGAAGGCACCATCAGGGTCAGGGCTTATCTGTGTGAAGCCTGGATGGCATCCAATTCTGACATCCAATGTTGGCTTCTGAACCCGGCATTGGGATCTTTTACATGGCCTCATTTGACCATAAACTCAGGTTGTTCCTGACCTCAACAGCATATTACAGCAGTAGATACAGTATCTTACTGCAGTGGATCCTGCATTCTGTTATGGAGAGCCGAGAAAGGAAAATTCAGGTAGATTCAGGAAAGGCTGATGGAGTGCAGAAGTCTAGGGTTCTTCTTCAATTGCCTATCCAAAGGGAAGATAGTTCTCATGGCACACTTCTTACCAGGATAGTAACTCAGAGAACTTCCACACATAAAGCTCCTACTCTGTGTCAGGCATTGTGACTCCAGGAAACCAAAGAAAGACCCCTCGTTATTATGTGCCCATTCTGGGCCAGACACTATGCCAACTACTTTACCTATGTGCATCACTAGTTCTCATCACAAATATGTGAGGGGGCACTGCTCTCTCATCACAGCAGAGGAAGTAGAAGTGTGAGCAGGTACAAGTTACAGTAGGGAGAACAGGAGTTTAAATCCATCTTCAGACTTCATATTCCTTATTATAGGATCATAACATGTCTCAGGGATCAGTTGCTGAAAATCCATACTATATACTATTAAGTGACAAACATGCAGGCTAGGAAACAATAACTAGAACTTTCCCTCCAGAAAGAACGCAGCTGTGTTCTATTTATTGATGCTAACCCCTAGTGTGTAGACCTGTAGCTGCCTGGTTTGCAGACACTCGATATATATCTTTGGTGACAATGTGGTTGGAAGGGTGGACGGTCTTGTCAAGATTTTCAGGCCTTTGTTTTCTACCACCTGATAGAAGCACAGTTAGTGTGAGAAAAGGGATATTTATTTCCAGTCCTCTTCTTTAATCCTGAATTGGTATATGGTGAAGGAGAGAAGAATAGAAAGAAGGTATGAAAACTATGAAGTAGGTTTTTATTGTCCCACAGTCGCTAAGAATTCCCTTCCTGTCCCTTCTTAGACACTGCTTGCCACTAAACACAGTCCTTTAAGAATCCTAGGTACTTGAGTGAAGAGGGGGAAGGAGAAAAGGTACAAACTTCCAATTGTAAATAAGCAAGTCAGGAGGATGTAATGTATAGCACAGTGACTATTAAAGGTAACAACACCTAAAAAAAACAATAAGGCCCATAGTCTATCTTTTCACTTAAAGAACTCTTACTTTTTGGGGAAAAAAAGGAAATTCACTAACCTAAAATTTATATTTTGAAGGGAACAAAAGGTCTCGACCAAAGCCTCTAAAGGTACAATTTCTGTCACTGATCATCTCTGATTTAGGAAAAAAAGAGCATTTGATGGCCTAGATTCCACCCAGGGGATTCAACCAACCTTCCCCAAGTGTCTACAAGTACCAGGTGCCATACAGGAAATCATTTCCCCTCTGGAGGGCACAGTGAGTCTGGGGAGAAGGGAGAAGACATGTGTTGCAGCACCTGTGAAATGGACAAGGACACCAGAGAGCCTGAAGCTCCCCAGGGTGCAGAGCCCTTTCTTCCTGCCCAGGGTGGTCCAAGCCAAGTGCTCGTCACCTGAGTGAGGGTGGATGATTGAGACTTTCAACCCAGAGCAACTGAAGACACATGACAGCTCCCCTGGCTCAACATGATACAGAATGGGGACAGGAACGCTCTATGCCAGTCTAGCCCACAAGTCTTCTTTGTGCTTATTCTTAAAACCGAAATCATGACATTCCAATCAAAAGCACATACCACATGTATTGAAAAGGGAAATAACACACACCATAAAGGTAATAAGTATTATCAACCATCTAGCCAACCCACATGAATTATTGGCTGTTTACTATTTCTCCGGCTCTGTTACACCCAAACACATATGATGAACAAGGCCGCATGTTCTGAAGTCCACGAGAGCTACCCTGCTCTGAAAGTCATGGACTCTGTAGAAGAACTAGATACACCTTAATAATCTGTACCATAAGGAAACATTAACGTTCCCTCAATACGTTAAGGATATTTTACCTTATTCTTAATGTGACATTATTCATTTAACAAATTTATCAAACCCCTATAGGAACCAGTGATAGAGCTCAGCACAAGTGTGATCCATAGTTAGTTATGGACATGAAATAATATAAGGCTCTGCCCTGGAGGAATTCATAGTCTAGTGTAAAAGACAACCAGATAAACCAATAATTAAAGCACAGTGTCATCACTCTTCGATAGGAGTAGGTGAAGGTGCTAAAAAAAGAACAATTTGGAGAATTTCTAAATAAATTTGAGTGTTTCATGAAAGGTCATACAAAGTTGCAGCAATAGCTACCCAGCTAGAGAGAGAGAAGACCAGCATTCTGGACATGTGAAAATATGGGGAGGTATGAGTACATGGAAAGAGTTCTGAGAACAAAGTTTTTGAAAGATAACGGTAGGTTGGGGCCTCCCTGGTGGCACAAAGGGTTAAGTCTCAGCACTATGAAGTTGTCAGCAGATGCTGCAGCACGTGTTCGATCTCCAGGCAGGGAGCTAACCCACGTGGAAGCAGCAGACCTCTCCTACCTTGCCCACTGCTCCCTTCAGCAGTGTGTTTCAGTCAATCTGCCTATTCTACTCCCCACTCTGTCTCTGGTGAATCCTCTCACCACCACCACCCCACCAACACCTCTGGCCCGTACCCCAGCTCTTGTATGCGTAAATAATTTTTTTTTTTAAAAAGATAAAAGTAGGAGGATGCTGTATATCTATAATATAACATGTAATATGATGCATGGACTAGGATAGCTTTCCAAGTGTTCTGACTGTGCTTCATAGAAAAAAATCCTTTTCTTGTTTATGCCAGTATACACAGCCGTAAACACATAAAAATATAAGTTCCACAAAACAGTCCTTACTCTTAGTATGTGAGATATACTATATTTTCTATTCTGGTCCATTCTATTATGAAAACAGTTCTATTAAATTGATCTCATGAAGTATGAACTGTAATTTCTTTTTAAAAATTACTTTTAGGAAGAAAGGTTAGGAGAAACATATGGGTATAGTTAAAGTGAGAAATATTGAAAATATAAACAACCAGAAAAAAAAACCCACAATAGGAAGAAGACAGAGTCATCATACTTAATTGTAGCTACCGAAATTCTTGTCTCATTTTCTGTCTTTCTATTGGACTTTGGCGTACCTTTAGAAAAAACAGTACCGTAAGTATACCATAGGCATATATGCTAGCTGGTGTTAATATGTCTGCTTCAAATTTTCAGTAAAACAAAGAGCCATCCAGATATTTATTGAGATCAATACTTTCTATTATTCTATATGGAAAACTAATGCAATTATCAATTTCCTATTTGACGAAAAGTTCTGTAATTCCTTCTAAATACCTAATTGAAAAACGGCTTTTCATCACTATGTCTTGAGAAACCAGCCCTTCAGCTATGCTTTAAAAACAGAAAAGGAGTATTTCAGGTAGTGGGGAGTATTCTATTTGAGCATTGTTAGTGGCGGACATGGAGTAAGAGGTTACCTAGTCCTCCTGCGTGGGCATCAATAAGGGAGGCAGCCACTGCAATTCCAGCAGGGAGGCCAAGGGCTTCTGCTGCCTCTGGTGTGAGCCCATTTCCAATAGAAGCTCCAGGAGGCAGCACTTGGTTTCCTGGGTAGACATGAGAAAAAATAAACACCTGTCAGTTTGAAACACACAAAAGCAAACAGCAGGTTTTCTTAGGAGAAACTCTCTGCTCCCTCCTCTTGCTTCTGCATTTTCTCAATCAGGAAGATAGAAACCATGCAGTCACAAAGAGCCCCTGTGCTCATCTGGTGACTTAAGTACATGTCCTTGATCCCAAAGGTCATTCTCTGGCGTGCTTGACACAACCAAGAGTTTTGAGGCATCTTTCAAACTGGAGAAAGATTCCATTCATGGGAAATTCCAGAAGATACAAATACATAGAGCTCTTGAAGACAAGGTTAAAACAGCCAAATTGTTCCAAATGGACTTCCTAAAAGTGCAGTTCTCCAGTAACCTTGCACACATACATGCACAAACATGTAGAGGAGCACACACATATTCACACTTCCATCTGTACTTCTTGATAAACATATATTCCTAAGGGAATTGAGAAAATTCACTTGTGTAGTTGCTTCCTGTCAAAGGATAAGGGAGGGAATTATTTTGGTCTAATAAAGAATTTCTTAAAAGTTTTTCTCAGTTGGGAAAGAGAGCCCAGTGTAAGCCTTGTAAATTTTACAAGGCTTCTACTTGCACAACCATAGAATACAATTTGAATGGTGTTCACTGGAATTGTGCAATGCAGCGACCCTGATATTTCAAGTGACCTTGAATTCCTGCAGTCAGTCAAACCTTCAGTTAAGAATTTATTGATTGTCTTGGTTTGTGTGGGTGCCATGATGCTGTAAAAGGCAGTCCTTGCCTCCAACCTAGCTACAGAGATGAGAGCAGGACACAGAACAGCTTGAAGTCGGAAGAGAATAAAGTAATCCATTTGTTACCAGGTGCTGAGCAGAGGCTGAGTCCTCCCCATTCCACCTGCCAAGGAATGGATAAGTATCTCCACATTGTGTGAAGGTGGGAAGGATGGGTGGACCGATATGTGGTGCTCAGGTCCCTCTGAGCTCCAAGATTCTAAGATTTTGAGTGTGTGGTCAGCAATCTGCACAGTCCTGAGATACCTGCCACTTGTTACTTGTTCCATGGAGTTTCAGGAATAGGCAGAGGCACTTCAAAACTTCTAGGGGTGGATATGAGATTGGAGGTTAGCGGGAGATAGGTGGTAAATTGCTCAACTAACTTCCTCTCATTGGAAACAAAGCACCTCTACAACACCATTTTTCTCCATTTTAGATAATGAGCTTTTTTCTGTATTTTGAATGTGAAAAGAGCTTAGCTAAGAAAAAGAAGATGGAAACCAGTGATGGTTCCAGAGTTTTATTGTCCAATATGGTGGCCACTATGCCAATGTGGACTGAACACTTGAAATGTGGTCAAAGTAACCGAACAACTAAATTTTTTTCTTTTACTTAATTTTTATTCCTTTCCACTTCAACTTAAAAATTGATACTCAATTCAGCTAGTGAACAACTTTAAAGCATATTTGGAACAACAATTCTATCTCTGTAATGTTAATTTAAAAAATCTAAATCTAACATTTACAATGATACTGCTAAGTGGAAAACACACACTAGAGGTCAAAGATTTCATATGGAGAAACAAATGTAAAACAGATCGTTATGTTTTTTATCGATGTTGAAATAATATTTTGGACATATCAAACATATTAAAATTAATTTCAATCATTTCCTTTTGTTTTAACACAACTACTAGAAAATTTTAAATTATGTAAGTGGCTCAAATATTTCTATTGAACAGTGCTGGTTGACAGATAAGGTTAAGAAGCTCAAATGATGGGGAGGAGAAAGGAGAACCTCTAATGTGCTCTGAATGTGAAAACCTGCAGAAACCTCAAGGAGAGACATGCCATTGGCTGTGGGGCATAAGGGTGTGGACATCATCCTATGTCCATACATCTAGTATAGCACATAATAGGTTGCATTCCCATTCTGTGCCAAGGACTGTGTTTTGGACATATTCCACATACTTTTCTCACTTCAGTATATAAAAAAAAGCATTGTATGAGACGTAATATTACTTTCTCCACTGCACAGGCAGATGGGGAAAGTCAAGTTCATGTGGGGAAAGTAAATTTCATACAGCTCAAGTGTTGAAGCACATGCTCTAGATTCCACTCTAACTGATGCCAAAGTTTGTGTTCTTACTCATTACATTTTCTTGTAGCAACTTAAAAAAACACTTTCAGTTTTTTAAAAACACTTTTAGGAAGGGACCAAGAGGGTATTTTTTAGCTCAAATATAACGTATGTTTAAAAAAGTAGCACTATTTGGAAATCATGTCCACTAAACTCAAATTGTTTTAAGGGTTAATTTTCATAAGAATGTAAAAATGGATACTCAGTTTCACTTTCATCTCCAGTCTTCAAAACAGAAAGGGTACAATTTTCATTAATAAGGCTCAGGACAGAAAAAGGATGAGCAGGCTGGGATACTCTTCCAATTCCTCTGGAGAGTAGGTGCAGAGAAAGAACGGGGCTTGCAGTCAGGAGATCTAAGTTCCAGTCAGAGGCTGGAGGGCCATACAAACATGCACTTCTCCACAGAGTCAGCATCTTGAGCACAGCAAAGGCCATGGAAAGAAGGGAGACTGCAAAAGGGCTGTGTAAACTGGAACACAATGGGTGGAGTCTGGTGTCAGGGGGAGGCAGGTACACATAGGATTGGAAAGGGAAGCAGGGACAGAGGATGCATTGTAATCCAGACTGAGGTGTTTGAATTTAATCACAAAGACCACCATTGAGCCAGGACATGAGGTGACTCTATTTGTGTATTTTTAAAGATCTCTCTGGTAGCACAGTAGCAGTGAACAGAATGGGGTAAGGAAAAACAGTTGTAAAACTATCAAGCGACCAAAGAGAAAAGATGAGGCCTTCATTAAGGCACTGGCAACTGAAATACAGACACAGAAGCAGATATGAGAGATTTTATGGGGCAAGAAATGGCAGGTAAGGGTGGCTGCACCTGCATTTTAGTTCTACTTCTTCCAGACCTACCCCAACCCCTTTATTTCACAGATAGCAACCCCTAATAATATCTTATATCCCCAGATCTGTATCAAGCATCTGTTCCCAGAGAACTCAAGTTAGGGCAGAGGGAGGACTTCAGTTCAGTGGTCTAGGAATGAAAATAAATATACACAGTGATTAACTTTCCTCTTTTGTGTCACAACCACAACCTTCAGGAATAGTCTATCTGAACTCCAAGGAGGAAGACGCCTTATTGACCTAGAGCCCAAAAGGAAACAGCTGGCATAAAACAGGATGATAGAAACAGGCGGGGATCTCTGAGAAATTACCTCTTCAAGTAACACTCTGGGGTTATCAGATGGAGTTGCATTGAGGGGACTGGAGGTGTTGTCGGAGCTAAGCTTTAGTGCAACTTGACAACTTTTCCCAAAATAACTCTCCTTTTGCTCCTCTTTCGCCACAAAATTAAATTAATCACAGCATTGGTTTTCCCAGAGTTAATCAGGACTTCACAGCCCAAGCAACCACAATCTCTTACAGACTTCCTCTCACCGTTCTCTCACACATTTTAACAAACATTCATTTTAATAAACATATAACAGTGATAACGATGGCCCCTTTATTTTCACCTATTCTTTGCTGGGGTATAAGAGAGAGAGGCATCTCTGCCCTCAAAGGCCCACCCAGTAGTCAGGGCAAAGGTAGGTTCTCGAAACAAAGTAGAAAATGCTGCAAAAAACAGGATATACTTGCACAGATAAGTTGACCCGGGGAAGAGCAGGAAATCAAGATGAAGGGGACATGGATTCTGATCTGGAAAGACAGGTGGCAGATTGCTGGTTTCATCTAGAATGCTTTTGGGAAATGGATGCCATTAGGGTGAACAGCAGGTTGGTTGCAAGGAGCCCTGAGGGGCTCAGAGAAATGGAGGCATATAGTGCACTGACAAAAAGAGCACTAGGGAGCAGTGGAGAAGCGGCTAACTGGACCAGACAGGCAGCAGGGGACCTCAGGCAGGGCAAGGAAAGCCAACTAATGCTATGTGGCCCTGCCAGTGACAGTTCTGGGCACTGCTCGCTTGCTTTTAAAGAAGATAAACCTGCAGAAAGGCTAGGATGGGAAATCGTTTTTATCTTTGTAACGATCAAACCTAATGAAGAATGTAGGTTGCAAAATATGATGTGGAATATAACTTCATGTAAGAAAAATAACAAAGAAAGTAGATGGCCTATTTGTGAAAATACATTCCTAGGGGGAAAACGGAGAATAGCTTTTCTCTGGATGGAGAAATTATGGGAGATGTTTTTTTTTCTTTTTACTAACATATAGCTTTTAATTGTTCTACTTTGAACATATGTCTCTGGTGTCATTTTAAGAATCATGTTTTCCCCCGAAATCTGGTCAAGGTAAATAAATGAGAGTGTAATACTTGGCATAATCCTATGTAGCCATTAAAAAGAATGAGGAAAAATAGGAATTGGGAGAAAGTCTCAATGAATTAAGTGAAGATGACAGGATGAAGAGGAGTATTCAGAGTATGATCCATTTGTGATTTTTTTTAAAGGAAGCAAAAATGTTAGCACATATGCTTCCAGAAAAATCCTAGACAAACACAGAGAATCTTTTTCGGGCCAGGATTGGGGTTCTTCACAGGGTAGTCTCTTCTACCACTTGTGCTTCTTCTGTACCATGGCCTTTCATTTCTTTTATGAGCAAAATGAACTAATTTAGGTTAAAATTAAAGGAAGGTTAGGGCCTCCCTGGTGGCGCAGCGGTTGGGCGCTGCGCTGTGGAGCTGTCGGCAGCACGTGATGCGAGTTCGAAGCCTAGTCGGGGAGGATCCCGCATGGCGTGGGCGGACCTCTCCTGCCTCGCCCACTGCTCCCCTCAGCAGTGTGGAAAAAAAAATAAGTAAATAAAAGGAAGGTTAAATTAAGGACAATCCTGTATACCTTGCCCAAATGCTGCTTCTCAACCTGAGGCAGAAAAAAGCCCCAAGGAGTGTTTCCTTCCTCTCTTGACCTGGCTGGCTTCTGGCCCTGTGAACACACTCTCAGCTTGGGGTGTAAAGAAGCAACTGCTCTGAGGGCTCTGGGCCCATGTCCGCTACACTCCCCCTCAGACAGCAGATTCAATGTTCACGGTCCACGCTGGAGCTGCAATTATCAGGTGGTTCCAGTCCCTCTTCACAGCGGGGCCTACTATTAAACCAGATCTTCCCCTACCAGTTTTTCAATTATCTATGACTAATGAGCACTTTGGGAACAGTTTCAGACACACACATAATCCTCTTTCCTGACGTCAGCAGCAGAAATTAATGACCGTGTGGATTGCTGGGAGACAGAAAATGCATTATAATGGTCAACAGAACTGTTATCCTCTCCAGGAAGGGGCTGGGGCAGGGGGTGTTGTTGTTGTATTAACTGGAAGGTTCAGTGTTCCTTTGTATTCCTACAAACATGAGACAAGACCCAGGGGGAGATTTGGCTCAAGCCCATGGAAATGTCAGAGAGAGGTCTGGGCGTGGGTGGCATGCGACCCTGGCTCCTCTGGGCTTGGCACTGGAGCTCAAGTCCTTGTTCTGTTTTGCCAATGTCAACAGACCCAACTAGATTGGCTGGGACAGTGTTGAGTGACACTTTGCCCTGCCTGCAGAGCGGACCTCTGGGTCCTTCCAGACTAAATCTACCAGTTTAGAAGCACAGGAATAAAAACAAGAATGTGCTACTTCCAGACAATAGGCTGGCATTCCACTAAAAGCAGGTGGTGGTTTATCAGAGATTGCTGTTTCACACAGGACACGATGCTGGCGTGGTTTCAGATTAGTAAGACACAGTCTGATTCGGGGGGAGCTTCAAAGTTTCACAAAGCATGAACCTCACTGAACAAGACACAAGGCCATTTTGTGAGTATGGCTAGCTGCCAGTTAACTGGCTACTGGTATTTTTGAGGGTTTTTTTTCCCATCCTCCACCACCATCCTTTGTGTCCCCTTGTTAATTACTTTTAAAAGAACTTTTAGAATTAAGAGACCTGGCCCATGCCCGCCTAGACTCCTCCACAGAGATCTCAGTTCTCTTGGGCAGGTTAGCAGGGAGTATTTTAGACCACAACTAAGACAAGACTGAATTAAAAGAAATTTCCAGTAATTCTTGCTCTTGAATGGAAGCTGCACAAGTCCTGAACTATTTGCTCAAGCAGAGGAATGAAGAATCCAAAACTGACATCTTCTGCCACATGAAACATGTTAAAAGTCATCTTCTGAAGCATTTATTTTACTATTTCCCTTCATATGCCACCTAAAAATAATTCCACTGTAACTGGGCATTAAATTCTATTTTAAAATGCAGATTAAATTTAAATCTTTATGATATCCTCACCATTTTTTTATTCATGAAAAAAAATTGATGGAGTACCTACTACATACTAGGGACTATGGTAATGCTGAAAATATATTAAGGAACATGATTGATGATGTCATCCCTGTTGTTCCCCTATGTTTGTCTTTATCCCTCATCCCTACACAACAGAGAACAGCTCAAAGATTATTTTAAGTCTGCACTCATTTCCTCTCCCCCAGCATATTAGTGTCTAGAACTTATGCTCTCCATGATGTTTATTTAAATGAGTTCTTATTTTTTTTAGAGAGGAGGCCATAAGTTAGATCAATTCAGTAAGAAACAGAAGTCCTTCCTTCCTTCCTTCCTTCCTTCCTTCCTTCCTTCCTTCCTTCCTTCCTTCCTTCCTTCCCTCCCTCCCTCCCTTCCTTCCTTCCTTTCCTCCCTGTCTTACACACACACACACACACACACACACACACACACACACACACACACACAGTTAATTTTAAAAAAGATTGTTTCCTGATATAATCCCACCAATAATAGTGTCATCTCTCTAACTCAGGGTCAATGTGCAAGGTATATGCCTGTGCCCAGAAAATGGCTGTCAGCAGGTTTCTTATCAGGAACAGCTCTGCTATGGTGGCAAGACACTGGGGATACCACCTTCCAGGCAACAGAGGCTCTTAAATTCTCCTTACCACGTCAAGTCTGACTTAAGTGGGTCATGTGAGTTTATATGTGAAAACCTGTGTGTGAAAAGCCCAGGTCTTTTTTTTTTTTTTTAAAGATTTATTTATTTATACATACAGCTGGGGTATAGGCCAGAGGTGTGGGGTGGCGAGAGGCTTCACCAGAGACAGAGTGGGGAGCAGAACAGGCAGCTCAGAAATACCCTGCTGAGGGGAGCAGCGGGCGAGACAGGAGAGGTCTGCCACACCATGCGGGATTCTCCCCGGCCGGGCATCGAACCTGAGTCGCGGCTGCCGACAGCTCCACAGCGCAGCGTTTAACCGCTGTGCCACCAGGGAGGCCCCAAGCCCAGGTCTTTTTACTGAGTTGGTTTGAGAAGGAAAGATGGCCAACAGACCAAGGGGTTTGGACTTGTTTGAATAAGAAATTATACTCAGTGAATCAAGGGGTAGTGTGCACAACTTATATTTTAGGAAGATAATGTAAAAATAGAGACTCCATTTACTGAAACCTTGAGCTTTTAGTCCCTGTCCTGGAGCCTTTTCAGTCACTGTCACCTTCAACACTAGCAACAAACCTGTGGGGTTAGTATTAAGAGCCCCTATGTAACAACTGCTGCAATGAAAATACAGTAAGGTTATATAATTGCTCAAAGTCAATTATCTGATGAGGGGCAACCATCAGGCTTTTAATCCAGGATTCTCAGATTCCAAAATCTAGAATCTTCCTATTATACCACATGGATAAGAGGCAGTAGTTAGGGAAGGCAGGGAGCAATTTCTCAAGAGCACACTGACTATCATGGGTAGAAAGAAAAGTAGTTTGATTTTGCAGGAGACTTTCCTGGTAGGACATGTCCAGGAACATGAGTGCAAGAGCCATGAAACCCCTTTTTGAATCTTCTAGCTCCTTCCTTTCTTCTCCTAGGCAGATACCAACAACAGAGAAACCAGACTTTGAATGGTCCTTAGACACTACCAACCTTAAAGCATTTGCTTCACAGTAGAAAAAACTAGACCCAGAGAGGGAGGCAGCTTCCCTGGGGTCACCCAGGTGTGGCAACAGGGTCCACATTGAACCCCAAGGTTCCACTTCTTCACATCCCCTGCTGTGGCAGTGTAATCTTGTGCTCTCTCCTAAATGCAGCAGGAAGCTCATCTAAAGCAGGGCTACAAGTCACAGGGAGAATGGGACAGCTGGCAAAAGCAGTGGATTCCAGCAGGATAGATGGGAGATTCTGACTATTCAGATCATAAAAGGGCAGCCTTTTAGCTTGAAGTCATTCCCTTTGACACCCATAGTGACCCAGTTCTCTATATAATTGCTGATGTCCTATTTTGTTCTCACCTAGCCTAAGGCCACTTCCAAAAATTCTTTCCTGGGTAGATCAAAATTAATAATGCTTTCCTCTACATTCCCACAGCATGTTCCTTGGAATGACATCATTCTGTTCTAGAAAATGGCATTTTTCCTTGTGCCATGTTCTTCTATTTTAGATTATAACCACCTTGAGGACAGAGCTCTTTCTACAGACATGTTCTTAGGAGGCAGGCATTTTAGCAGAACATTCAGGAGCACAGGCTGGACATGGGCAGGCTTGGATGGAGAGCCTAGCTTTAGCACACACAAGGCTTATGACCTTGGGCAGGTGATTTAATTTCTGTGCCACAGTTTCCTCATCTGTAGTAAAAAGGCTCTAAGAATGCTAATTTTCTCCTGGAGTAGTTACCAAGATCAAGTCAGGTAATAGGTATAAAGCACTTGAGAAAGCCATCTGTCACGTGGCAAATACTTGATGACTGTGAGGCATTATGGGGGTTCTGGGGTATCGCCTGGCACACAGAGGTGACTCAGTTTATTCGGACTGAGTTTATAAAGCTTGAGGAGAGATCCTTGAAGTTACAGCATGTGGAGATATATGATGTGGGGTCATGAGAACAAATTGCAGAAACTGTGAAAGCTGTTAAAATATTCAGTGATTAAACTCAGTTTTCCAGCACTATGGTGCTAGATATGCCCTATGGTCATATCTCCTTGGCACGTCTCCAGAGTGAAATGTTTTAAAAGTGAAGAATAACTCTTAGGAGTTATTTTAAGAACCAAATGCTTGTTTTAAAGGCAAAAAAATATTATTTTGTCAGCAAATCTACTTGATTATCAAGATGGCTGATGCTTTTAAGATCAGGCAAAGAATTCTGCCAAACACATGCCAAAGAGTTTCCCCACTTCCAGGGAAGAGGCAAATTTGGAAATATAGGAAGATATTTTATCTGACATTGTGCTGAAGGTATTGTCAGGTTTAAAGCAGTGGTCTTCACAATTTTGTTTTTTCACAACTCAGTAAAAGAAAAAAATATCACATGAAAAAAAATACACACTGGGGATTGACATAGGCTTCTCCATGTTTTATTTAGTCCACAGATTCAATCCAAACCAACCCTAGAATGAGGATCATTTTATAGAACATTTTATTACCACAGAGATAGGAAGGAAATGATGTTAAAATAAAGAACATTTTAAAATAAATGTCTCTCCTTGCTGACCTTATTTTCTCATCCCATCACACACGGTGAACACTTTGCTAGGGGCCAGTGCTGCTCTCTAGTCTAGACCAGTGTTTGCAAACTACTGATTTATAAAATGATAACTGCCTCCTAACAATGGGTGGATCTACAGGGTATCAAATAGCAAGCTCTCAGGTGAAAACATTAGTCAGTCTAGGATTAACCACACAAAGCCAAACATCTGGTGATCTGAAGACATCTGGGGACATTTCTACCATGTAGACCAAACATGATTCAGGTAATTGACCAAATTTTTCACTTCCCAACCAGATGTCTTACTTTCACATAAATGAAGTGAATCTTGTACTTTCATGTGCAAATAAGTTAGATATAAATTCACTGCAGAGGGCAAAATTAATTGCTTATTTTCAATGAATCCTAAATTACACAAGGTTTCTTTTTTCAACTATTTTACCTTTGAAAAACATTTTCCATTCTTGTTTTTAAATGCATATATGCTTCAAATAAGGGATCAGGAAAAAATTAATAATAATAAAAAATTAAAGTAAATCAGAGACATTCTGTAAAGGAGGGGGAGGGAGCGGGATCAATGCAGGGGAGGGAAGAGCACAAGGGACTATGGTGATGGTGAACTGGTGGTGGGAATTTTACAGGGACTGAGAGGAGAAAGCATACATTGTACAAAAATGAACAATGATGTCAAATAAAAAAATATATATAAACAAATATTTTTAAAAAGCACATACACTCCACCACAGAAATGGTCCACGTTTTTCAATTTTTTTCCTCCTTTATATTTCTAATCATGAGGCAGCATGTTACATAAAAGAGTGCTATAATGAAAAGAGTGTGGTCTTAGGTGTCAGGATGAACTGAGTTCTAATTCTCTGTACAACTGTAGTGCCAGCAGGAATGGCACTAGGCAGGTTCTGGATGATGGGCAGAAGGGTATAAACCAGTCCTGGAGCCCTTGGTGGCTTTTTACGGCTTTTCAAATTTAAACTCTGGCAACTATATACAAGGTGGCGGGGCGGGAGGCCAGGAGGCTAGGCCTCCTGAGCCCCCAGCAAATCTTCAGCTTCTCAGGGGCTCTCTGTTGCTGCTGCTTCTCTCTCTGCTTTCTCTTTCTGACCTTGTGCATACTTTGCAAGTGCAGTACACCAAAGGCTACTCTGTAGTTATGCTAAAGACTACTCTAAGCCACGCCCCCCACGCTTTGCTACTCTAAGCCACGCAGCACATAGGCCTGCAGAGGCCCATCCCCAAGGGTAGGGCAGAAAAGCCTGAGAGCTCTCCAGCCTACCCCATAACTACCTACCCAAGTATTCAAAGAATTAGGAAAAGTTACTTAAATCCTCTGGATTCAGTTTCTTTGTAGACAAAAATCATAAAACCCTTTGACAAGGGATGCTGAGGAGTCTTGAGCCTCCCCCTCATCCCCCCCCCCCCCCCCCCCCCCCGCCCGCTTAGAATTGGCACTAGGCATTGACTCTGTGGGTCTGGACTGAGACAATACAGAACTACCTTGCCGTCCTCTGGGGACATGGTAACAAGCACATGGCAGGTGCTCAGGTGGGGGTGCTAGAAAAGTCAGGCTTAATATGATGCAATAGCAAACACACTGTCCAAACACAGTAATACCTTTACTCAGAATTTTAAATAGAAGTAGGGAAATAGCCCGTGTAGTCAATTTTTATGGCAGTCTCAAGTTTATAAGAGGGAGGATCTATTTGAAACCTTTTCACTTCTTTCACATACTGGAAACCTTTTCACTTCAAGCACATACTAGAATTTGCTCTGGTCATGTCTGTATAAAGAATTCATGTGGTTATCAGTGACCACCACCTTCTATACTGTTGTCCTGACAACCAAACATTCACTAGACAGAATATGGAAAGCAGACAACAATGTGTCTCTTCAGAGGGTTTAGCAAGCAAAATTCAAGATTGCAGAGAGAATATTCAAAGACCAGCATCTCTGCGTTTTAGAGTCTTCAAAGGAAAGTAATCTTGTGGATATGAACACACCTATGTGCTCACCTAAAGAAGAGGGGAATACACAGAGCACTCAACTGGATGAGGGGAGGCTGTATGTAGAACACACTGCAGTTTAATGACCATGTCTTTCAACCAGGCTGCACATAACATTTACACATAAAAATAAAGGGTTAAGGGCTAATTTGTTGTTGTCTATCATAAGACGTTGGGTTCTTTTGTCGCCTATATTTTTTTTTTCCCAAGGACTAGAAAGTTTTTCTTTCACAAAACCCTCATATACAAATAGGGTCTGCTTCAAGTAGAGAAGGAAATGCCCAAGTGTGATGCATGCTCTAGACCTGACACCAGAATTCTGAGGGCTGAGCAGCAAAGGCTTAAATATAGAATTTAATCTACAGTGGAAATTGCCAATCTGGAGATATTAAAGACAGGAAGGATGGAAATTTTAAGTTGTAAAAGTTTGTCTCTCTCTTGAACTTTACTGTAGCATGAAAGCTGAAGAAGCAGAAAGTTTGCTATTTAACCACAAAGACTATGACCTCATCCTGGGTGAAGGACACTGGCACTGCAGTACCCAAAGAGAGGAGTGGAATTTGCCAAGTTGGCATGTAGCCAAATGTTGAGAGTAAAACTGAAGCCCTCACCTACAGTGCCATGGAAATTTAGCAGGGGGAATTCCAAAAATTATGCTCTAACTTAATGTCACTTAAAATTTCCATCTCAGTCATTCAGTGTGTGTGTGTGTGTGTGGTGGGGTGTGTGAAAAGGCTCAGGGAGCTCATGTAGATTTTGGAGAAAATGCTCAAGTGCTAAGGATATGGAAGTTTCAAGCTTTGTATATAAAACAAATCTAATTTCTGCATTTGTAAAGTTTTATTCTTTGGACACGGGAGACTGGCAGATGAAACAGACCTGAGAAAAGTGATAAAGGAAGGCTGGCACAGAGCACAGAAGAGTCAGCAGTCCTCTCTCATCTTTTGTCAATTGCCACAGGACCCATTCTCAGAAGGAGGACAGAGGGATCCAGCCCCCATCTCAAATAGCCTCAGTGCCGTTAATCCAGAGATGATTTGGATAAATACTGAAGGACTCTGTCTTTTGGAATTGTGTCCAGGGAAAGACTTTTGAAAGATCAAGGGTGGACATGCATGGATGGGGGCATCCATGAGGCCAGTTTACCAAACCCCAGCTTGTAACATCCAAATTGAACTCTTAAAAAAAAAAATAAAATTAGAGGGACCTCCCTGGTGGCCTAGAGGTTAAGTTTCAGCACTACCACCAGGACAGACCTCCCTGGCAAAGCAGCCTGAGTTCCATTCCCAGTCAGGGAGCTTCCCACATGGCACAGCAGACCTCTCTTGTCTCACCCGCTGCTCCCTTCAGCAGTGTATTTCAGTAGATCCTCCTGTTCTGCTCCCAACTCTGTCTCTGGTGAGTCCTCTTGACTCCCCCCATCCCTCCCCAACTCTGGCCTACACCACAATTCTTTTTTCTAAACATTTATTTATTTATTTATGCATACAAGAGCTGGGATGTAGGACCAGAGGTGTCTGTGTGGGGCGGGGTGAGAGGATTCACCAGAGACAAGAGTGGGGAGCAGAACAGGCAGACTGACTGAAATACACTGCTGAGGGGAGCAGCGGATTAGTCAGGAGAGGTTTGCTGCACCATGTGGGAAGCTCCCTGGCCGGGGATCAAACTCATGCTGTAGTGGCTGCCAATAGCTTCACAGTGCTGAGACTTAACCCCTTGCACCACCAGGGAGGTCCTATACCCCAATTCTTATACACACACACACACACACAAAAAAAAAATCTTACAATGAAGGAATAATTCTTTAAAAAAAATAGAAATCATGAAGCTAGTAGGCACTGTGGTTTTCCTTTGGCTTACAAATACAGGGTCATTAATGGACAATTCAAATAATACAGAAAAATAGGAGGAAAAAACCCTTTCCTTTAGGGATAACTATCACTGAAATACATTAGAAAATATTAGAGAATACACTCCCCAAACGTTAATATACACATATTTAATTTTATGTAAAAGGGATAACATAAATGTGCAATTTTATAGTCTATCCTCTTAACTCAGTGGGATATCACAGACATCATGACTCATCAATGAATATAGTCCATTCTTTTTGAAAATTCTCTAACCCGGATGAACCATACTACTTAAACAACCCTTTAATATTAGACATTTAGTTTTTTTCTTTCAAATTAAAAACAATTCCAGACAGGATTATTGCAAGGAGGTAGAGAAGTTTTTGCATTAGAGGAGGGGAAGTTTGCAACAGGGAATTTCTAGCGTCTCAAGGTTAAGGCCCAAAAATAGTCTTTTATGGAGAGGAAAAAGAAAGCTAGGAAAAAAAAAAAAAACCTGTGGAAAAACAGGACAAAAGAGTGATCACATTTTTTTCTCCCTGAGAGCAGTCTATCTAGTGGGGCGCAGGGACCTATGATAATGTTAAGTGTCACCTTGACAGTCACAAGGTGCCCAAATATTTGGTCAAACATTATTTTGAGTGTCTGTGTGACTTTTTCTGGATGAGATTAACATTTGAATTGGTAAATTGGATAAAGCAGATTGCCGGCCCTCATGTGGTGGGTCTCAGATAATCAGTTGAAGGTCTATGAAGAACTAAAAGACTAACAACACTTTATACCTCTCACCCTAGTAAAAGAGACTCCTTCCTGCCTTTCAGCCTTCAATGGTATATGTGTTTTACTCATGCTTTCAGACTTGAACCACACCATCAGCTCTCCTGGGTCTCTGGCTTGCAAATTCACCATGAAGATCCTAGGATGTACCACAATCACAAAAGCCAATTCATTATTATGCATACACGTGAACGTACACACACACCCTATTGGTGTTTCTCTGGAAAATCCTGACAAATACAGGACTTTTCTGGAGGACTGTAAGATGTCTCAGGCTGAGGATGGGTTAATGTTCAGAGGCCTGGAGGAAGAACAGAATCTTAACTCAGATTTGTTTGGCAAGCATTTTGTTTCAATTGATCAGTGGAGAGAAACAGTTCAGCTAGTGATTCATAATGCAAATCATGGAAATTTGGAAGGTATGGCCTTGACATAAGTAAACAGGGAGGCAACCGTGAATCTTATCAAAGTCATATGGGGAAAAGTGGTTATTGACAATAAGTCATTTCCTGGAACACAAGATGTGGGGTCATTTATTAATCTTCACTATTTTTCAGGAGCACAGGGCTAATTAGTTACAATAAAAATAATTCAGACTGACTCGATATTATTGTCAGTTCTAATGATATCCTTATGAAAAATACTGTAAAAAAATCTTTCAACATATATCCTTGCCCACAAAGCACCATGGCTTATTTGAGGACTATAGGAACTGTGCCTCTGTTATCCTCCCCTTAGCAGGAGTCGCAAATAGGCATCTAATATCCTCTAGCCCAATAGCTTACATTTTCAAGGAACTAGACCAATAAGGCAAAGGTATACATGCTTCCTGTAGGCAGAAAAATCAAAGCTGGAACAATGTGAATCTGCTTCCTCAGAAGAATGCTCTTCCAGCCTCCTTGCTCAGACAGCGAGAGGGCAGAAGGAGCCCAAATGCTGAATTTAGTGACACTTGGGTTCAATTCCACTCCAACATTCACCACTTCTAAGAATTCGGGTTATGACTTCATTCTATTTCTCCTTGTATAAAATGGGAAGAATAATACATAAAAGAAACGCTGTGGGAAATGAATAAGATGGTGAATATAAAAGGGGCTAAGCACACAGCACAGTACTTAGTTGTTTTCCATGTTTTATATTCCCCTTCTTTTCTCTCATATATGTTATATAGAAGCAAACAATGAAACAATGGAAACCACGAGGTGGTACTAAGCGGGTATGATCCGAGCATGGTACAAATCATTTTACAGTCCTTTCTCATTTAAACTCTTACTAGCCCTGTGAGGGAGGGAAGGCCATCCCCATATTTGAGATAAAGGAAGCCCAAAAACCCAAAACTGGTCTGAGTCCCACTTGTAATAAGTAGCAGGATTGGAGTTAGGAACCAGTTGCTCTGGTTGCAAAGCCCATTTCTTTTTCTACAAGCACTGAGCGCACACACTCACATCCCAAAACCCAGGTGTCACTGTCTGTTGCACCCCCTCCTTCTGGGAAAATGCCCATCTTCTGAAGCTTATGCTTGCAAATTTCCTTAATGAAGTTCTGCTTAGTGACCTCCAGTCTGACACACAAGAGGAAGCTGGCATTGCTTTCCTCCAGGCTGAGGGTCACTGCCCTGGCCACAAAACAGCAGCAACTCCCCAGCAGGTGCTCCAGGACCCCACTGCTTCCACCTCAGGTTTCCTCTTTGGAAGAATGAAGGGGCATGTAAAAGAGGCAACAGCAGCTACACCAGACCTAAATAAGTCACAAAACGTATTCATAATATAGCTAGTTTTCAGAGCTCAAATAATCTCCTGAAACAAAGACTGAAAGGAGAGCTCTGGCCTCAAATTTTTTTCCTTGAAGTAGTGGAAGTGAAGAGGTGAAGACAGAAATTCCACATATTCAATGCCTGGGAGGCAGCAATTACCATCTCTATTTTTCAGCTGAGGAAACTGAAGCTGAGAGTCTTTGAAGGTGGCGAGGTTGTGAATTGATACCAGCTGTCTGACTCCAAATCCCACACCAACATATCTCTCTTCCTCTTTCTTTTTTTTTTCCTTAAGATTTATTTATTTATGCATACAAGCTGGGGTGTAGGCCAGAGGTGTGGGGTGGTAAGAGGATTCACCAGAGACAGAGTGGGGAGCAGAACAGGCAGATTGACTGAAATACACTGCTGAGAGGAGCAGCAGGTAAGACAGGAGAGGTCTGCTGTGCTATTTGGGAAGCTCCCTGGCCAGGAATAGAACTCGTGCTGCAGTGGCTATCGATAGCTTCACAGTGCTGAGACATAACTCGTTGTGCCACCAGGGAGGCCCCCTTCCTATTTCTTAATTAAAATGTTTGGTCAGACAGAAACAAAAACACCAACAAAACAAAAAATACTTCCAAAGTTTAAACAACAAAAACTAAAGGAAAAAAGCATTCACGTTAGTTTCCCACTCGATCCCCTGTCCCTTGTTTTGCTCCCTTCTGTGTTAGAGCAGTGTTACAGGTTCCCCCATGAGCAGAGTGAACTGCACTTGGAAACATGGTAGAAATGCATGTTCTCAGGCCCTACTCCAAACCTGCTAAAGCAGAAAGTCTGGAGTGGTGGCCAGCAACTGTCCCTAAGGAGACTGTGATGAAAAGAACAATATCACCTGGAGGGCTTCTGAAAGCATTTCTGAACCCCATCTCTGACTTCTGGTCAATGGACATAAAGTGGGGCCCTAGAATGCTTACATTTAAAAGTTCCCCGATGAGGCTGGTGCACAAGCAGATGTAAACACAGAGCCCCCAGGAAACAAATGTTTACAATTAAAGCATTTAATGGCACTGTGTACAAGAATGTGTGAACTTTACAAGTGCAACCTAGGTTTAAAGAAAGGTTGGCCTCTTTTCTAACTAGTTGAATGACCTTGGGCAAGTTACTCTCCAGTCTTCTCCTCATTTGTAAAATAGAGCTAATCACACACACTTTAGGGTTGTGAAAATAGACGATAATATAAAATGTTCGGTACAGTGTCTGGTACAAAGTAAGCACTAAATAAGTGGAAGCTATTTTGATTAATCACCTAATAACAGTGAAGAAAAAGACCCATATAAAGAGCCTCAATTGTATCAAATGGAAGGGTTGGGGTGTACAGAAGGGAGACCCCCTGGCATCTGTGAAACTTTCCATCCCCTGTATCCTGCTGTGCATGAAACTATCTCTCTCAGGGAAATGTGACATCCTCTAATTATGCTGCCTTGCACAAAGCAGATGCAAAAATGAACCTGGAAGAATGTGGAAGAGGAACCGGGGAGGCAGCGGGAGAGTATTCGGAAACAATGCAGACAGAAATAGAGGTGCCGACAGAGATGTAGGCCCCAAAAGGAAATCCACACTTCCAGGAAGGCTGGGCCATCTGACACGGGTGAAAATGGTGCTCAGGCAGGGGCTTCTGTCTGGCCTTCCTGGGCCAGGGCTGCACAGCGAATGCCACAGGGGGACAAGGTGCAGAAAGGAAACTGCTGAAGGTCAGACAAGTAAATGGCGTCAGCAGAGGCAGGGGCCCTACTGGAAGAGCTGCATTCTACTTGGTATCCATTTTAAAATAAATATTTCCACTAAGGTGCAAAACAGCAAACTTTTCCTCCCCCTGCTTGAAACCTACACATCTCTCTTCCTAGGATGATGTGGCTGCTTGGGTCTCAATGTTGGTGCTCAGGCTGCTCTTTCTCTCTGGAATATCCCTTCCTGCTTCTTTGCAAGGCTAGCTTCTCCTTACCTCCTCATCCCTCAGGAGGCAACTGTGGGGGCCACCTTCCCTGGGAAGGTCACCTTGAGCGCCTGCCTCCTCACACCTGGAACTGTGCTAGATTGCTGCTCAGCAGAGCTGTGAGCCCCAGCATGCAATTTGCCATTTTCCCTCCATTCTGTGTTTCTCAGAGTGTTTCACACACAGTGAGTTCAAAAAGCTGTTAAAGGTGTTATTTAAAGGAAGCCATTGGTGGGAAAAGCCAAGCTGAACTAAGTTAGGCAGGTTTCTATATTTCAACAATTCTCAGTTAAAATGCTGCGGTGCACTGACACTTGCGAAAGAAACAAAATTGTTATTCCCAGATGGATTCATCATGGACTTTCCCCCCTAAAAATCCTCCCGAGTCCTGGAGAACACACTGTGGTAGATACTGCTATATTTCACTGACAATGTCTGCTCTTTCTTCCTTACCAGCCTATAATTTCCTTGTGGGCAATTGCAGGGGCTCAATATTGCATTTCTGATATCTACCTCATGCATGCTACATAGTAGATACTTGGTGAAAGTCAGCTGACATTAAAAAGCTAAGTCATCACATCATTTTCCTTCTGGAAACCCTCCTGTGAGTCTCTATTATTACCCCAGGGACAGTTAGGATACTTTACTCCAAAGTTCTAGAGGTCTCACATTTTTGAAATCTACTAAATTGGTCTTCTTAACTTCCTCAAATGTGTCAAACTTATTCCCCTCACTAAGCCTTTGCACACATATTTTCTTTTGTCAAGAATGTTCCAGTCCACATGTTCACATTGTGAAACATCCCTCTTTGAAGCCTCAACTCAAAAGTTTTTCCCACCCCATTTCAGCCAACATTTAAATTCCATCATAACAGCTATTAATAGTTGCTATTATCTAACTTATGTATCTGCATGTTGTATTGGGTATCTCCATCTTACACTACAATATCACCTTAAAAACCTTGCTCACTGCTACCCTCAAGTGTATCTGAACAAAGAAGCTGTTTAATGAATATCTGTTAGTTACTGAAAGAATGAACGGATCTGAGCTGATTTATGTGTCACAGCAGGTAAATACCCCAGTTTTCCTGCCAGAACCATGGCAGCTAGGGCTGCCAATGGACAGGTCTGTGACCAGAGCAAGCCATAGAGCTTCCATGACTTCCAATAAAATAGGAGAGAGTAGTTTTCTATATTAAGTCACAGATTGAACACATTAGTTTTCTCTCTCTTTTCCAAGATGGGACTGACACAAAAGTAAAAGGGCATTTTTTTTCTTTTTTTAAAAAAATGTGGTTAAAGAAACAAAACACAAAATTCCCTTTTAGTTCAGTGTGTATTAAAACTATCTGTGGTGTCATGTAACTATCAACAACATTCATCTCCAGAACTCTTTTTATCTTACAAAACTGAAATGCAACCCATCAAATAATAACTCTCCTTTCTCCTCTCCTCTCAGTCACTGGTAACGCCAATTTTAATTTCTGATGCTATGAACTTGACTGGTTTGGGTATCTAATCTAAGCAGGAACATACAGTGTTTCTTTTTTTTTGTCACACTAATTGGCTTATTTCACTTAACATAATGTCTTCAAAATTCATCTATACCATACAATGTGTCAGAATTTCCTTCCTTCTTAAGGTTGAATAACATTCCACTGTGTGTATATGTATATATACACCATATTTTGTTTATCCATTCATTAGTAAGAGGCACGTGGGTTACATCTAGTACTCGATTACAGTAAATAGTGCTGCTGTGAACTTTCGGTGTTTTTGGGTACAGACCCAGAAATAGGATGGCGAATCACCTAATTCTGTTTTTTAACTTTTTGAGGAATCACCATATATCTTCCATAATGGATACACTATTTTACATACCAACTAGCAGTATATAAAGCTTTCAATTTCTCCACATTCTAGAGAAATTGTTTTTTGGTTTTTGTTTTTGACAATGACCATTCTGATGGGTGTGAGGTGAAATGGGTATTTCTTTTAAGAGACACAAACTCATAAAGGCAGAACTATGACAAACACAACAAAATTTTGGAAACCAAAGAATAAATAACGACAACAGTTTTACTAATCCTGAGCAATTGAATCCTGAGTTGGCTGTGAGGAAAGCTAAGAATCAACCCAAAAGACTTAGGAATTTAGTGGCACATAGTATCTCTGGAAGTAAGGGTAAAGAGGGGTTGAAAGCAAGCAGTCTAGTTGAAAACCTACTTAATTAAAAGGTAGATGCAACACTGACTTGATATTGGCAATACCATTCTTTTCACCACACTATTACCTAGAAAGGACAAAACAGAAGGATAATGGATACCAGGAAGTTAAGGTGAAAAAAGGAAGATTTCTTAATACATACGAATGCATCCAACCACTCTCCTACATGCTTTCTTGAACTCTAGTAGCCTGGCTTAGGTTCCTGCAATAAGGTATTTTTTCTCGGGAATCTGATTAAAGCAAGAAAAGAGAACCACAGATATTGGCAGAAGATTCCCCATTAACAAACCACAGATCAGCTCACAGTGAGGACCCATGCTGCTAAGCCCTGTCGAATTTCTAGTCAGCTTTTTAGTATCCACTATCAAGGATGGACAGACAGCCAAGGATTACTTGAGCATCTGCACATAGCCTCTGACACAAAAGACCCAAATAGGCAAGCAAATTAGAAAGGTAACTGAAATCCAGAGGAAAAGGAGGAATCAGACTATGCAGAGAGAGGTATGTTATCTTAAGCCATGTATTACAATGTGGAACCAGACAATACACACAGATAAATGAGCAACAGTTATTATCAAAATGACAGGCAGAGAAGTGGGAGCTAATCTGGTAACTGGCTCTCAAACAACTGAGGATTGAGATATTATACTTTGCCTTTATCATGTCCAATGTAATTAGAGTCCGGAGGATGAGGTCTCAGAAAATGATGGGGCCTGATCCCTTGCCTCCAACAGTGACAATGGGTGTGTCTATTACTACTTCACAAGACCAAATGATCTCTGCAGTAATTTTAAAGTGTGAAGAGATGAATCTTGGAGCCCAAAATGAGAACACTGAATCTGGAAAAACCAAATCTTCATTTACCTGACTCTTTCTTGTACCTTTCTTACACACCACAGTAATTCCTTTAAAACAGGTTTCTATGTTTGTGTCAAGAAGCTTCAAATATTCTTATACTTTTAAGAAAATACACAATTTAAAAATTTAGATGAATAACACGTAAAGAGATATTTCAACCTAACAATTTTATAAGAAATTAAAACAAATGGCAAGCTATTTCCATTGCCTTATAAAATAGAGTGCTGAAAATACAATTCGGTGTAATCTTTCTGGAAAATAACTTGACATACAATAGTCCCTTGTTAACCACAGTTTCACTTTTCATGTTTTCAGTTAATCATGGTCAACTGCAGTCCAAAAATAGTAGGTACAATAAGATATTTTTAGAGACTGACAGACTACATTTACATAGCTTTTTAAAGAATACATCGCTGTAATTGTTCTACTTTATTATTGCTGTTGCTAATATCTTACTGTGCCTCATTTATAATTTAAATTTCCTCATAGGAAGATGTATAGGGAAAAAACAGAGAACACAGAGATTTTCGTACTATCCAGCAACTTCAGACATCTATGAGAGACCTTGGACTGTATCCCCCAAAAATAAGAGAGACCATGTATCAAGAACCTTAAAAATATTTATACCTTTTGGCTCAGTGAATCTATTAGTAGTATCTAAGGAAATACTATAAAACATTAACAAAGATATGTATGTATACAAATAAAATGATCATTAATCCTCATAGAAATAATTAGAAATAGAATAGAGAAAAAAGATAAAAGTAGAAAAAATAAAACACAGAACTCCAAAAAATAAGTTCATGAAAAACCTTAATTAAATCATACTATGGAATAAATTAATTACACATTTGATGTAATTAATGGCATGCAAATAAATGATCAATTATAAAATATATAGTATACATCATCCATAAATATGGGTACATATTAATAATTACATAATATATATGTTGTATGTACATACACATTAAAAATACAGACATATACCAAAATGTAGGTACCTCCTGGAAAAAATAAATTGTTTTAATGATTTTTTTAACCTAGTAATTTCATTTCTAACAATGCATGAGATAGAAAATGTAAATTATAAATTTTTGTGATCAGTCCCTTATCTGTTGTATGGAGTGCAAAAATTTTTTTCCCAGTCAATAGGCTGTTTCTTTTTCCTTTTTGGTTAATGTCTCTTGCTGTACAGAAGCTACTTAGTTTGATGTAATCCCAGCTGTTTATCTTTTCCTTCACTATCTTTGCTTTGGGGGATGTGTCTTTAAAAATGTTACTATGCAAATCAAAACCACTATGAGATACCACCTCACACCTGTGAGGATGGCACACATTAAAAATACAGGCAACAACAAATGCTGGAAAGGATGAGGAGAAAAAGGAACTCTTCTACACTGCTGGTGGGAATGTGAACTGGTCCAACCACTATGGAAAGCTGTATGGCGATTCCTCAGACTGCTAAACATGGAGCTTCCATACGACCCAGCAATCCCACTTTTGGGAATTTACCCAAAGGATACAAAAACACTCATCCGAAAGGATACATGCACCCGTATGTTCATTGCGGCCCTGTTCACAATAGCAAAGGTATGGAAGCAACCCAGATGTCCAAAAATAGATGATTGGATCAAGAAGATGTGGTACATATACACAATGGAATACTATTCAGCATGGAAAGAAGATAAACACATGCAATTTGCAGTGACATGGATGGAATTAGAGGGGATCATACTCAGTGAAATAAGCCAGAAAGAAAGAGAAAAATATC
>PVIJ01015391.1:0-36683 GCA_004024925.1 Scalopus aquaticus
GGGGAGTGAGGGAGAGGAAGAGAGGGAGAGGTGAGAGAGAGAAGAGAGATAAACTCCAGTGTCTCTTCTTACAAGGACACTAGTCCTATTGAATTAGGGCTTTAGCTCTATGACCTAAGTTCCCTAAATTACTCCCACACTGGTGGTTAGGGAGTCACAGCTGAATTGGGGGGTCCAATTCAGTCTGAGCAATGATCAACTATTTTTCTTGTCTGGAGTGTAAGCTCCTTTGAAGACAGAAATCGTGATCCTCCCCCCGACCCTTTTAATTTGCTGCATTCTATACCTCTCCTTTTCTAGAGCTGACCCAGGAGGTCATTCAGTGTGTGTGTGTGTGTGTGTGTGTGTGTGTGTGTGCGCGTGCAAACCTTTCCGTATCTCCTGGCATGTCAAATTATCACCCGCGAATAAAGTAAACTTTTCATGGTTTCTGTTAAATTCACGGAATCGGTTAAATTTCAATCTTAAATTTTAAGGAGGCACCGTTGACATTACAAGATGTCCCCTGCACACGTGCACGCGAGCATCCCACAAGATAAAACCAGTCGGCAAGAACAGCCATAAGCGACACTCCAGTCAATACTTCTTCCAAGTCCTACTGGCTGGTTAGCAAGTCACCCCATTGCTAATTCAGTAACCCCGAGGCCGTTTCGCTGGAAAGAGCATTAAGAACCAAGGGGACATTATTTTGCATATTTTGTAGCTGCTCAGCTTTTAGCTGACCTTTGACTAGTTCTGGTCCCTGAATTAAACATAAACTTGTGACTCATCTGGGTTTTAAGTTTTGAATGCTAGTGGGAGACAACCTTAGAATAAACATTCCATTTTAATATGCTTATTTTCCTTAAGTGGGAGAATCGAACATTTCAGAATTTAGAACTTATCATTCATTTTTCTTTGTTTTCCAAACAAAAATGAACAAAGAAAATACCCTCTGTATCACCTTCGCCCCCTGTATTATCCTACTGGGGTTGGTGAGATCATTCTGGAAATTCACAGCAGGCACCGAGTCCTCCTCGGCTCCTCACGCCAGCCTCAGCATGCCTGACTGCGGAAGGGCTCGTTTCAGTAGATCTGGGTGAGGAAAAGGGAAGAAGTCAGATGGACCTAGAATAGGGCAAAGAAAAGAGGTTCGATGTGAGTCCTGAACACGCGGTATTTTTAGTAACATCCTGAGAATCAAAGTGACATAAAAATTAGAGAACAACACGAGAGTGTGTAATTAAGAGCTCAATCATGTGGTGTGAACTCTGAGCGCTGAAAAGAGGCAAAGAAAGGAGACATCAGTGTGGGTTTAGAGGAACGGGAGACTGGCAGTGGAAGGTTCGGGAGTCTGCCGCCAGAGCCCGAGGGGAGACCGAGGTGGCTCAACCCGGGGGGCCCAGGAATGACAAAAGCGCCCTTTTGAGAACATCTGCAATATGGGCCCGGTGGACTGTGGGGAGGAGCCTTGTGGCAGGTGTGGGTGTGGTAACAGCACCTGAGGGGGAGATCCTGGGCCTCTAAATCATGTGGGGTGCGGGCGACCAAAGTCCTCGCAATAAAAACATTAAAGTAAAAATGAAATGAAAATCCCCTCCCTGTCCATAGCTTCCCGATGGGGCTGGAAGCCTCTGCAGGGGAGGCGGGGCTCTCTGAGGCCCTCTGCGCTGGACTTCGGTCCCGCTGGATCTGCGGCATGCCCCCCTCAATCCCCAGAGCCCCTCTCGGCTTATTTGGGTGAGGTTGAGGCTCACTCTTGCGTATCATCCGTTTCTGTAACAGCGGCGATGTAAGGTTGAACCCAGAGGAAATGCTCCTTGCTCATTGGCCACGTTCCAGTTGAGGTTTCTGAATTTTGAGGGTTGCGTTGGTTGCTTAATTTGACATCCCAAGGGTTGTGAAGTTTGCTTTTAGACATTAGCGGGGAGGAGGTTGCCATACTCCCCGCAGTTCTCATTTCCATTCTTTGGGGGAGATGGTTCACAGGAAATATTGAAGTAGAAAGTGAGAGAATGAAATCCAGGAAGTGAGTGTGGGAGACAAGTAATAATAAAACCGACTTACAGCGATTTTTCACAAATAATTTCCCATTGGTTAGTTTTATAATTTTGGGAGAGTTGTCACACAGCTGTGTTTTTCTCCTAATGGAATTTTATATTTTCACTTGTAGATTCCTTAAACAGTCTCTTACTGGAATTTATTGTAGTTTACCATTTATTCTTCCTATAGTGAGCTTGAAAATGATTGCATTTTAAAAATAATCACCGTCACACTTCCTGAAGTGCCAACTCGTAGGCATTTATATTAAAAAAATCAAACTTTTGCCACTAACACTATCATCATGATGTAGACGATTATCATCAACTCAGAAAATTGTTCACATCTGAATTGCTAAAACAAACTTAGAGGCATTTTTATTTACGGATGTAGGTACTTCGTCCCCTGTAGCTGGAAACAACTTAATTGGAAGTTGAGTTTCAGAATAATACCCATTTCTCTTTTAATGTGTCTTTTCTGAAGATTTACAAGATTTTTAAAAAGCAGATCAATTAAAATAATTTTGCTCTTTTATGTGATTTGCTAAATCCTTCTTAAGATGCTTATTAGAACAAACGTTGCTAATTATACTCAAGCTTCTAGTATGACTTTAACAACGAGAGCAAATGGATGTGTTTTCCTTCTTGTAGCATTTCACTCTTCAAATACCGTTTATATAGGTATGTTATTTCTGAGAAATTTCAATTGCCAAAGACAAGTCTCCTTATTTGTTCAAAAAGCGTGTGATACTTGTATTTTGGAGAAAAATGACTTTCGCTTGGCTCTTTAAACTGTCCAGGCTACCAGGTTGCCTGACACCAGGTCACCTGGCACAGACACCAGTGACTCATTTATCTTTGAGATATTTGTGCGTATTACCTTAAAATTCATTAATTGATTCTGAATAATGAATACAGATAGCTGGCATATAACTTCAGTGGTTCAAAAAAAGGCATGTTGGAAAACACATGTACCATTTATCCTTGTCTCTGGTCACCCCCTTCTCTGTCTGAGCCAAGTGCAGCCACTTTGGGGATACTCTGCTAACACACGTGTGCATATGCACATCTACACTTTTTGTGGCGTATACATATGGGTGTCCATTTTCTGGGTAACACATAACACAGCGCATGATCCATAAACAATATGGGTCGGGTACTGTTCAGACCTTGGGGAGCTGCACTTCTTAGCGGCTTTTATTAATCTTCTCTGGGCCTGGACCGAAAGGATCTGACCGTCCTCTGCTTCCTTGGCAATCTTCAGCTCAGGCTTGGCGAAACTCTTTGTATTTCTGCAACGCCCAATAAACATCCGAGCGTGTCTAAAGGAGGCGTTTCTGTTGTCAGGACAAAGCGACTGACCGAATTGACAAAGGCCAGCCGGGACCTGGGGTTTTCCACTGATGAAGAGGGCAATCACCCTCTCCCATCAAAGAACGGCAAGCTGACTTCTGGAGTCTGCTCGAGGAAGGGGACACAGAAGGAATAAAACTATCTGGTCGTTCATTAAGAATTTCTTTTACTATAGAGGAGAATACAGGGGACCATGGAGATGGATCACGGGTGAATTGGTGGTGGGCTGCCCAAGGGGAATACAAAATGTAAAAGACATAAATAACAATACAAAAAATGGAAAAAAAAAAGAATTTCTTTTATTATGAGTGAAGGGCAACCTTTTAAATATTTAGTAGTCACGCTCTTAAGTGTTGAAGAGCGTAACTTCCATGCGATCGCAAATCCGTTGATAGCGCCTGCCTATTTTTCATTGGTCAGTGGGTCCTAGTAGGGATTTATTCTCTATTAATGGCTAATGACAAGTTACTGCAAATGTTTTTCCAGTTTGTATTTTCCCCTGTGAAGAAACTGACTTTCTCTACATGTCCTTGAGTTTTGTACTCTTTTCCCTTTCGTTTCCTGGATTTTGTGTTATGCTTAGAGAGATCCTTTGTACCTGAAGACTGAGGAAAAAGATTTTTTTCTCTTTGGTGCTTACTAATTGTTTTGGGTTCTTTTTCTTTCCTACTTCTTCAAAAAATATTTAAAATCTTAGTTCTATTGGCTAGTCACTGGATACAAAGGATAATTTATGAACAAAGGAATTTTTCCTCATATGGCTACCTTTTTAATAGGGTATTTAGTTCACTATTATTATATACTAAAGTCATCCAAGAATCCATCTTTCTTTTCTGGAATGAAATCAAGCTTCATCTTATTCTCAAGACCTCAATCAGGTTTTTTGAGATATAATTGCTATATATCATATCATTGAGTACATTTAAAGTATATAGTCGAATGGTTTGACTTACATATATTGGGAAATGATGATCATAGTAACTTTGTTAGTGTCCATATAGAAATAATATAGAAACAATATAGAAACTCATATAGAAACAATAAAAAGAAAAATTTAAAAAATTAAAAAAGTTCTCTTATAATGAAAACTCTTAGGGTCTGCTCTCTCAGCAACTTGTGCAGAACACACAGAGCATGCCCCGCTGTGGTCGTCTTGTGGAATGCAGCCCTGGCACTTCCTCCCCGACGACTGGCAGTCTGTGTCTTCTTCCCACCTTCTTCCATCCCCACCCCAGCTCCCACCATGTAACCACAAAGCTGATCTAATTCTATGAGACATAAGATTCCACCTGTAAGTGAGCTCGCGCAGTACTTGTCTCTGACTTATCTCACTTATCATAATGCCCTCAAAGTCCATCCAGGTTGATGCAAATGGCAAGATTCCCTCTTTTGAGTTCCACTGTTTATAGACCCTGAGTCAGTTTGTCGGCTGATGGCTCCTTAGGTTCTTCCACACCCTGGGGAGCACAGACACTGCTGCTGTAAACAGGCAGCCGATGTCTTCAACTCTCTGTTTCCGTTTCCCTCTGGCCAAGTGCCCAACAGTGAGGTTGGTGGATCACGCGATAGTTCTAGTGTTCATTTTTGGAGGCCCACCACGTAGTTTGCTCCATGGTGGTACCAGTTTACACCCCACCAGCAGCATCCAAGTGTTTGAAGATTGGTCTACTGACTGCAAGGGCCCCTGAACTGGCGGTGATGTGGGCTGCTGCAAAGACACATGCTCTTAATAGGAGCAGGGCGTTCAGACCAAAGGAAGCGTCGGGAATTCACTAGCCAGGTCACGTGAGTATTGGACTCTTTTCTAGGCACTCGAGAGAGTCATTGGCAAGTTCAAGTACGTTCAGGTACCAGTGACCAGAAATTACAAAGAGCTTGGCAAACATGCCATCTGAAGAGTGATGAAAGGAAGCGGAAATGGCAAGCCAAAAAGAGAGAGATTTGGGGAATTAGTAAGTCTCTTCAGGTTGGAGTGTTACAGGGCAAGGAGAGGGGTACCCCAGAACCCCCAAGCCTGCCAGCTCTAAAGAGTTTCTGCCACTTACCAAATCAAAACAAAACGTGCTCTAGTGTGTAAGACTTTTAATGGAAAGGAACTTTAATACAGTTAGTATGCGACAAAGACAAGACAAAGAATACACTTTCCAAATTAAAACACCTGAAGTGACCCATCCCCTCGTGGGTCAGTGTCCAGCCGAACAGGAGTGGCCCAAAGCAGGGCCACTGAGGCCTAAAATCCTGCCGCAGTCTAAGGCCCCTTCTGATGGAGACCCATTGGAAGGGGGCAGAAGGGGCCAGAAAAGTCTGGAAGGAAAAGAATAAAATCAAAATCAAGATCAAAGCTGCCATTGTCACCTCCCACAGGTCTCACCTGCTTCCGTGTCAACCTGCCCAGGCCCGAGAAACCAGCGCGGCAGCTTCACGAGTCTCTGCTCCCTGCGCCTCCTCCAGCCCCCCCAGCCCTGTCCTCTTCCTTCCTGCCGTCTCCTCTCCAGCTTCTCCTCCTCCCTGCTCCTCTCCGCCCTCCCTCGGTGGGTGGGAACCTGGCGCCTCCCCTTTTCCTGGGGACCCCTGTTACAGGAGGCCCACAGTGGAGTTTTCAAACATTCAGCTCCTGGAGTGTGGTTGGTGAGTACCTGGGCCCCTGCGAATGGGATGGAAGGGAATAGAAGCTTCCAGCCTCCCTGAAGACCAGGCCCATCGCTTGTCATGGCGGGCTAGAAAGGCGCCGTGACGCTTTATCATAACGGATTCTTGTAGAGTAGGTGTGTAATGGGAGTAATTACTTGTGTGCCTACTAAATGCGGAGCAGTTTAAACACGTCTGTTCTGGGCCACAGGCCAGCTCCCAGAGTAGCAAGAACAATGCTCCTTCCGCCCCACCGTCACACAGCAACCTGATCTGTAACTTTGGAGGGTTTTTGCCACTCTGGGAGGTGACGGTCCCCAGGGTGAACATCAGCGGGGCCCGCAGGCTGGCCCTTTCTGTTCTAGGGTGCGGGACATCCTGGCTCCACCCTGGGAGCTCCCAGCCCCTCCCCAGACCCGCCTTTGCGCCTCACACAGGTTCGCCCTACACCTCTGGACCGGTGGAGCCCATGAGTCCTGTAGCCTCGGTGCGGAGGGATCTGCCCCAGGCCTCACTGACCGCGGCCCGGCGCCGGCCGCACCCCCACCGCCTGTGCGGATCCCGTCTCACTACCAGGTGCGGATCCGGGACTCGGTGCCCGCGGCTGCGGCGGGCTGGCGTCTTGCCTTCCCGGGTGCAAACATCGCGGACGCTGGTGAGGTGAATGTTCCTGCTGTTCCTACTTCGCGGCGATGAACGCGAAGCCCAGACACCCGCCCGGGCGGGGGCCTTGCACGTGTGAAGCAGGCCGGAGCTCGCAGCTGCCCCTTTGGGCTGGTTGAGAAGGTGCTGGCAGTCGGCCCCAAGCCAGCATCGTGTCTGACACGTGGTGGCTGCTCAGGAAGCGTTTGTTGATGAGTCAGTGACGGTCTGCATGTCCTCCTCCCAGAGTTCTGCCCAGGCAGTCTGTTTGCCCATGTAGCCCTCAGAATCCCTTCCAAGACTGCCTGCACTTGGGATTTTTATTGTTGTTTCCCACTACGCACTAGGATTTGATCCCTCACTGTTAGAATTGCCTCAGTCAGATGGTGGCGTCTGCCGCTGCGGTTCCGTGCCCGACGCCCACTTGCCTGGCTCTCAGCCGTCGTCTGCTCTGGGTGGGCGCTGGCCTCGCCCTTGGCTTCTGTGTTCATGAGAGAAGATGACGTGATGACATGTCCTGACGGCAGAGCATGACGTGATGACACGTCCTGAGACAGAAGTCTTGCCCGTGGTTGCCGGGGCTCGGATCCGAACACAGGAGATAAACTCCATCGCCCGCCGTCAGACGTCAGTGCTGGCGTGAAGGCTCCTGCCCTCTCAGGTGTCAGAAATGCACTGACTTTGAAACGGAGGGCCTTTGGGTCTGACCTTCACAGCAACACGGGCTCCGTCAAGGTCATTCACCTCTCTGAACCTTATTTGTGAAATGAAGTGATAATAGAGCCAGACATACGGGCTGTTGTAAACGCTTAGAATTAGCTCAATAAATGGTTTGGTTGAAAGGGACATGGACTACAAATAAATGGCTACACTACTGAGAACCTGTCACAATTTGTTCATTACAAAATAGCCTCAGTGTGTTCCCTCCTGGAAGCCCTGGGACGCGTCAGCCCGAGTGTGCTTGGTGTTCTGAGGGCTGAGGCTGACCTCTGCGGCCTCTGCCTCCAAACCCAGGCCTCCCGAGGGCCACCCCAAGCTGCCTGTGTACGGTGTGCGTGATGCTCTGTGTGGAACAGCTTTTGCAATGAAGAAAAAGTCTACAAGATTTAAATTAAAGGGATTAGATGTTCTTTAAAACAGTTAAATGTAGCTGTTACATCTTTTATATTTTTTAAAGATTTTATTTATGTATGTCGGAGCTGGGGTGCTGACGTGTGTGTGTGGGGTGAGAGACAGGGTGGGGAGCAGAACAGGCAGATTGACTGAAATAGACTACTGAGGGGAGCAGCGGGGAAGACAGGAGAGGTCTGCTGCGCCATGTGGGTCAGCTTTCTGGCCAGGGATCGAACTCGTGCTGCAGCGGCTGAGGATAGCTTCATCCGCTGAGACTTAACTCCTCCACCACCAGGGAGGCCCTACAGTTGTTACATCTTTCAGTAAGCTGCCAGGGTGCTGTGACTTCCAGCACTTCTCACCCTATTTCAGCACGGAAACCTTGTTTTGTTTTTTGCTTGCAACCTGGAGCACTGATGAGTGGACCTCAGACGAACCTGGACAAAATCCAGAATTGTTAGCTTGTAGTTTTGTACCAAACACTTCCTAGAGAGAAAGATGTTCTTTAGCATATAGAAAAAGGGTATTAGGGTAGATTATGGAGAAGTGCAACAGATATTTCTAAAATCAGAACACTGGGAGAACGACGGCTAAATAACAGGCAACGAACCAAGGAGAAGCTTAGATAACCAGGCAGAGAACCAGAGCTTTTGTTTGTACTGCTTTATCAGAGTCACGTTGGTTTGCCACACTGTGTATGGTTTAGAAGTGTAGTGCCGCTGTGTCCTCACACCACACCACCAAGACACCCACAGTCCTCACCACAGTCCGCTGGGGCCCTCTCCCCCGCCTCCCCCCGCCCATAGCTTCAGTTCTACAGTCTGATTTCTAGGGCTTGTTATGGATTTGGCTTTATCTGACCCTTTGTTTTGTTTCTCTCTATTCCAGGTATAAGTGACACCATCCGGTCTCTGGCTTCCGCCTCTGGCTTGTTTCACTTAGCAGTGTCCCCTCCAGTTGCATGCAGCATTCCCCCATGTGTCTGCTCCACGACGTCTTGATCCGCCCCTCTGTCCCGGGGAACTTCAGCTGTGTCCTTGGCTTAAGCCGCAGCTTTTGAATTTGCCTTCATCTCCCCATAACCGTTAAGGCTCAGACCACCACCTCCACTAAGTGTCTTACTTTAATTGGTTTTCTGGAACCGAAAGGTTGTTTTCATTCTATGAGCAGATCTCTTAGAAGAAAAATTTCAGAAATTTAAGTGAAATAAGAGCAGACCCCTTCTGGGGAAACTAGGCATCGATCAGTCGAAACATGTCGTCCTGAACTGAGACATGGGCCCGGGCAGCGTCAGTCCCTCGTCCTTGCCTGTCGGCCCAGCTCTGAGCACACCCTTCTTTATCGTTTCATGTAGAGAAAACCAGGCAAACCGCTGAGACCAAGATGGAGTAGAAGGAAGCCGAGGGACGCCACCGTCTCGCTGTCATGTCTGAAGTGTGTCCATGTACAGGTCAGGTCAAGACCAAACTGGGAAGAAGAGTCACGAATGCAGATCCTGGAAAACCCTGCCTTGTACTCTGAAATCCTGTTCACACAGGTGCTTTCTCCTCTCTCCTTGTTCACTGTCCCCCGTGTAAGTCCCTGCTTCTCCCCAGTTGGGGAGAGGCTTTGTGAGAGTACACCCCTATGTCCTCAAGGTTGCCCACTCCTTCCAAACCTGATTTCTTCCCACTAACTCTTACCTCTGGGGTTTTGGTTTACAAATGATGAGTAGCCAGACCCCCCCCAACTACTGACACAATTGCAAAGCCTGGAAGTTTTATTTTTGAATCTTTGTAGCGATCAGAAAAGCCTGACAGGTTGCCATTTGAGGGCTGGTTGCAGATTTCCGTTTTGAGCTTCTTTTCTGAACTGCAGGAGCCACTGCCGTCTTCACGCTGTGTCTGAGCTTCGAATATCTACTGGATGTATTAGATGAGGCTTTGCCGAGATTGTCCTCAGAACAGCCTTTATCACGACCGTTCACTGTGCTTTGTAATCATTTCTAAGCACTGGTGTTCAGAAGTTGAGCTAGCCCCAGAATATTTTCCTGGGATTCTCCTCGTGATAATCTGAGATAGTGGCAAGAGAGAGCCAACAGTAATCTCTCCCTCTCCTTTACAACTTTTCCTTTTTGAAAACAAAACATTCTCCACTTTGCCATGGACTTTACCCTCCTTCGGCAGAAACCATTGACATTTCTCTTTCATGGAACAGACCTTGGGGGGCCCGAGCTGAGAGCTTCGGGGGCCTGGCGCATAGGCATCGTGAGTTATGTATGCCCCTTAGGAAGGCATGTCCTATAGCACAGGAAGATCTATTTCTTTTTCAATTTTTGCATTTACTTACAGCGTGGACAATATACAGAATTTTTGTTCTCCAGACCAAATACGGATGCCATCAAAGCATATACTGAGAGTTCCGTATAGGTCAGACTTTAAAACAATGATGTGATATATTCACCCCAGGGGTCTCTTTTGCGGACAGAAAATGGAAGAGCCAGCACCACTGGGGCCTTCAAAACCTGGTCTCTACCTGCTAACGGTGCATGTGCTCCTGCAGAACTGGGAGAGCCTCCTCCTCTTCTCCCCACCCCACTCTCCCCCACCCATTCCTTGCCCCTCAGCCCCCTGTTAGTGTTGCAGGTGAGACTAGTAGAAGGAGGAAGGGGGTGGGGAGGGGCGGGAGTCATGTGCGTCTGTTCTCATCACGCTGGGCCCCGTGCAGTCGACCGCGAATGTCTGCTTGGTCATGTGAGAGACTGACATCGGGGCTGCCCCCCAAAGGGACCTTTGCCAATGCCTTTCGGGAGTGGCTAAGAAAGAAGTTCAAGGCCAACCAGAAAAGAACAAAAAGAAAATATGCACCTTCAGGTAGTTCTTTTTCCTTTCTTTTCTTCAAAGAATTTGAGTGAGTATGCAGACCTGGTTCTAGGGCACCGCCAAGGGGCTTAGCCCAGTGACCTGGGACCCGAGAATGTGAGGGGATGGTGGCTGGGCTTTATCTCTGCGCCCTGGGGACCTCTGAGAACAGGGGCAGCAAGTGAGGGGCTGTCAGCTGCCTGGAAGAGATGCCCAGTGCCCTTGCCCTGGGCAGGGAGGGGCTGGGTGGTGGTACTTCTGGGGGTGGGTCTCGTCACTGTAACTGGGACTTTAATGTGCCCCAGAGGCCAGTTTCTTTTGGGGAGGTTTTGAGTCACACAACTTGAAGAGTTCTCTGGCCACAGTGGGCGCTATGCCGATGGAGCTCTTGGGTCTAACAGGGTCTCCTTCTGCAGAGAGGGTAAGACTGGCAGTATTCAGCTGTCCATTTTCATACTCTCACTTCTACTTTTAACATTTATTTTCATTTTCTTCTGTCTTACGTGCTCTTCTGGTGGTCTTAAAAGCTCTATCGAGGGCCTCCCCGGTGGCGCAGCGGTTAAGCGCTGCGCTGTGGAGCTGTTGGTAGCGGCGACGAGAGTTCGACGCCCGGCCGGGGAGATTCCCACATGGCGCGGCAGACCTCTCCTGCCTCGCCTGCTGCTCCCCTCAGCAGTGTGTTTCTGATCTGCCTGTTCTGCTACCCGCTCTGTCTCTGGTGAACCCTCTCGCCGCCCCACGCCTCTGGCCTGTACCCCAACTTGTATGTATTAATAAAAAATAAATCTTTAAAAAAATAAAATAAATAAAAGCTCTATCGAGGAGTCACGATATCTGATATGAACAAAGAGAAGGGGGCCGAATTCTCATCTATGTCCTCACTGGAGTGAGGACTCGGAGTGTATAAAAATATTCTGGTTTCTGAAGCAGAAATTGTCTGGTCTCATCATATTATTTCCTGAAACTCTGGGCCAGGAGAGTGAATGTTCTCTCTCTACCAGGAAAGGAATTAACTGTCATAATTTCTAGAAACAAATTTAATAGAGTTCCTGATGTACATGTGAAAAATAATTCCCTTTTACTATTGGGGGAAGCTACAGCTGCCTGAGTGCATCAGTTGACTCTTAAACGGATTACTACAAATTTGATTTCTTCATCTGTCCATATCTACGCAAAGGCACTTCAATTATTCTGGTTTATTTGGTGAGATTGTCCAATAAATAAAGGGAAAATAATTTAGACATATGCCTATGTTTTCGGGTTTGAGTAAGAGAGGAAGAAACAGTTATGCCAATAAACCTCGGTCAACTAAACCGAATTTGGGTGAAAAATTACAAAAAGTTTGCCTTCTTTGATTTTTGAATCTCAATTAAAGTATGCGTATGTCACTGACTTTTTCCATTTAAAATTCTGTGCGTGAAATAAGCCAGAAAGAAAAAGAAAAATATCGAATGGTTTCACTTATAACAGGACTATAGGGAAACCAAATAGGAGAGAGACACTCAGCCGGGGAGGGGGGTGGGGGAGGATAAGGGCACAAAATGGAATAGAAAAGAAAAGAACACTAGGGACCATGGAGATGGATCACGGGTGAATTGGTGGTGGGCTACCCAAGGGGAATACAAAATGTAAAAAACATAAATAACAATAAAAAATATATTATTAAAAAAAATTCTGTGCGGAGATGAAAATTTTCAAACATCACTGTAGAAAAATAGTCAACATGACTGACTCTTCACCCCCCAGCACATAGTATTTTCGTGGACAGAGTGGCCTTGCCTTACCCCGCCCTGCCCCTGCCCCCTTCTGGAGAGTACACCCCTGCCCTCCCCAGCCCTCAAAGTCCTGTACAACCGCAGTCTGGAAAGCTGTTATGCATTTTGATAATTTCCTCCCCAAACCCTTCCAAGCATGTCTGCATTACCCAGCTCACATCTTAGTGAAGACTTCCGGTTCTCTGCATTTAGACATCCAGGTGGTTTTACAAATAGTAGTATGAACTGTGCACTGCTCCCTTCTTATTTCTTCCATGATATTACAAAACTCTCGAGAGCAGGCTCTATATTTCAGTTTAATTATTTTCTGTCTTCACACCTGAAGAAGAGGATGGCCCATGAGAGGTGGGTCATCATTTGAAATTTGATATTTTCCCAGAATAACTTTTAATTAATCCATAGGAAGTTAATGCACAGATTAAGTTAGCTAATTTACTAAGCTTACAAAACAAAAAAGTACTAGCAAGACAATTAACTACAAGGGAGGCCGTCTTCAGGGAGTTTTATTTCTGATGTTTTTGCTCCAGTTGTCACACTGAGTTCTTACTAACTGTAAGGCGTTCTTCTTACATGTCCAGGCTGAGACAGATTATGGAAGGGTGAGTATTTTTTTAAATCATGCTTTTAATTCAGTCTAGGGGCTTGATGAAGATATAAGATATGGTTGTCGGTATAGAAAATACAATTTTTAGCGTGTCTTTTTAAGTGTTTAAGCCGATTTGCCAAAATGTTACTGATTCTTTTACCAAACTGCAGGTGTAAATGATAAAGTTATACATGCTTAGTGCTGAAAACTTGGAAAAAGGTCGAGCAGGTTAGACATGAGTAAACAGAATCCCCACAATCTCTATGTTCCTGCATCGCCACTGTCCCATCGTATTTTGGTCCAGGTGCAGTAATTTTTCTAGACTGCAAATGAATCTTAGAACATTGGTGAGGGCCACATTTTTACATTTTAAGACCTTCATTACGGGGCCTCCCCGGTGGCGCAGCGGTTCAGCACTGCGCTGTGGAGCTGTCGGCAGCGGTGACGCGAGTTCGACGCCCGGCCGGGGAGAAACCCACATGGTGCGGCAGACCTCTCCTGCCTCGCCCGCTGCTCCCCTCAGCAGTGTATTTCTGATCTGCCTGTTCTGCTACCTGCTCCGTCTCTGGTGAACCCTCTCGCCGCCCCACGCCTCTGGCCTGTACCCCAGCTTGTATGTATAAATAAAATAAAATCTTTAAAAAAAAAAAAAAAGACCTTCATTACGAAAAAGAAGACAAAGTGACAAAATAAAAATCAAGTTCAATTCAAAAGTGAATATGAATATAGAAAAGTAAAGGAAATCACAGAAATGACAAATTTTATAAATTTGAAAACTATTGCAAAAGTTACATCATCCAGAAAAATGATAAGTTATCATTTTTAGTATTTTTCTTTTTGGCAACCCCCCTACATTTGGGCCTGAATATGTGACTTCTTCAGAAGATGGTGATCTTGAATATTATTTCCTAGAGCGTTTCTAAGAAAATGACCATAGTTTTCTTAGCCCTTTTTTTACTGTTAGCTATTTAGATTCCTTCCAAACTGTAATATTCCAAACCAGGCTGCACTCAACTTTATTATGTGCATGTCTGATGCTGTCTTTCAGGGTAAATTTTCTTAGGATAAATTTCTAGACAGATGTGGCAATTTGGGGTTATTTTTGCAGGCTATTTTAGGATATTTTCAAATTTAAATTTGCAGGCTATTTCAAAGCTTTCATGCACATGCAGTAAATTTGAGACTTTGCTAAGCCATTTGGTAGAACTAGCGTAATGATGCATCCCCATAACCAGTGTACCCCAACAATGGTGTTTGAGAGGAGACTTTACGGCTATTTAATGGAAAGCATGAATAAATGAAGGCTCTTACCCAGTCTCCCTAAAACGGATGGCCTGAGAGCTGTCCGGACCCAAGAGTGGATGTGCGGGGAGCCCCCACGAGCTTGAGGAGGAGGCCACACAGCGGCCGAGCCACAGCCCCGGCGCCTCCCAGACTGTGGCCTGTCACTGGATTTAGCCGCTTAGGTGGTAGGTCTCAGGTGTGGTCAGAAAATGAAAGAGATTTGTCAGAATCTTGACCGCTTGACTGTCTTCGGGGAAGCTAATAGAATTAGGGGTGGTGTGAGTTCAAGCCCCTCCACCTCCGGTCTGCGTGGCTGCTTCCTTGTCTGCTTGGGAGGGCCAGCAGCCCTGTGCTGTGCTGTGTGTTCCACCGGCCAAGCGTGCGTCGCGGTGGTTTCTGCCAGCCCATGGGGGCATGACTGTTTCCTTCCTGTGCTATATACTGGGGCGCAAGGCCCCGGGGGGGATAAAGGCGATGGACACCTGGTAAGGAGCGTCAGGAGCGAAGAGGACAGGAGCGCGTCCTGCTGCGGAAACAGTGGCCGGCGCGGTCGGCGCGGAGACCGGACGGCTGGGGGCACAGAGCCACACGCGAATCACTCTGAATACTGCACGTCTCCAGCGACGCCCGCGGCGCACAAGTCCCCGCGGCCTGACTGTCTCGGGCAGTCTAGGGCATGTGACATGTTAAAATAAGTCAGACACTGAATCAAAATTTTCAGTGCAGAGCCGGTGAAAACAAGCGGTAATTCCTTTTAATCTGCTGGCTGCTGTGTTTTCTGGGAAATGCAAAGTTTGAAACTATAAACAATGCGCCAGTCGAAGACAGACATTAAAACATTGATTTGGAAGAAAGAAAGGGAACGTTCAAAGGGCTTGCAGCATTTTCCTTTGGACAACCGCAGTACCCCTTGGACACCCCAGAACATCCACACAGCTAGACACCCCCAGTGCCCCAGGGACACCCCAGGGCCCCCCGGATGCTCCTGGGACATTTTACCGCTTGAAGCGGTTGCTCTTTCCAGCCCACGATTCCGAGTCCCCGGGGCTGTCACGGGTCGGGCCGGCACACTTCTGAGCTCGCCTCCCTCCGAGTCCCTGGTCGGAGGCAGCATCAGGCCCCCTGCGCCTCGAGGGCCACTGCTCCCCCTGTCCCCCTCGAGCTGCAGGTTCAGCACGTGTGCGCTCTGTCCCCGCGCTGCGCAGGTGAGTCTCTCCGCCGCCGTCACCCCCTCTCCGTCTCTGCCGAGAACTTTCTTGCCAGTTGCCAGGTGGGTCTGAGGCTGACAGCAGAGTTCAGGTTTTTATCTCCAGAGCTCAGCTTTGAGGTACCGGCGGTTGTGTGCTGTGCAGAGGCTCGGCGAGGGTGCGATCACGAGAACCCTGAGACCCGCGGCTTCAGGCTGGGAGGACCGGAGTCGGGCAGGTGGTGCCCCTCAGCGCCCCCCGACGCTCGCTGCGACGTGGGGGAGCCCATCAGGCGCTGGCGTGCCCACGGGGCCTGCACACGTGTCCCTGAGGGTGACAAATCACGTTATCAGGCCTCACTCAAAGGGGGCGGGAGAGGGGGCCCCGGGGTCGCCCCCGTGCCTCTGAAGGTGACCTTCTTTGCAAATAGGGTCTTTCCGGAGGTCACCAACTTAAAATGAGGTCACTGTCGTGGGCCCCAATCCAATATGATGCTGGTATCCCCCAAAGAAGGGGAGACTTGAACTGAGGAAGACCCGCCCTGCGGAGGCTGGCCCAAGGTCAGCGGGCGGGTTTGGGGGGAAGGAGCCCTGGAGGGGGCCCCGCGCCCCCAGCTTGGCCCTCCGAGCTGAAAGCCTCAGTCCTGCCGGCACCGCCATCTTGAACTTCCAGCCTCCAGAGGAGTCAGAACAGATTCCCGACGCTTTCTGGCACTCTGGCCCGGTGCTAACACACATCTCGCATGTGTGCAGAGCGGGGAGGAGGTTGGAGGGTTTGTCAGCAGCATTTACGAGCCTGCGGACTCTCCTACTCCTGCAACAGATAGGTCGTTTTACTGTTTTTAATGCAAGCTGATTGGGAAATTTGGGCTGCCTCTCCTACACTTAGCTGAGAGAATGGATGCGAATGTATCTTTATACTGACAACTCAGTTTCATTATGGTCTCTGCATTCGACTTTATCATATAATCTAAAATTTAATTTAAAATTTCAAGCTGTTAGCAAGTGCTATGGATGGCAGAATCAGAACTTTAAAAACACTCTAAAATTTGCAGATAACAGTTTCCAATAAAACAATGAACGAGTCGCCGAGAGTGTAAACAGACCACTCCACAGAGCCCCTAACCCGGACTCCTAGAAAACCAGAGACACTCAGCTGTGCCTGCGTGAATTCTCCATACATCTGCCAGTCTGTGCTGTTACTCGGCTGTCTCAGGGCTGAAAAAGACACGTGCTATCTATACAACAATTTCTATCTCTGAATATTCCAAGGAAAATTTCCATGTCCACTTACCCCGTAATCCAGAGCTAACACAAGCCTTGGTTTCTGGGGAATAATCAATGAAACAAATGCCCGGATGAAAGATATTCTGTTTCCTGTCTGGGTAGCTCAGGAGAAGATCTTTTGATCTTCAGCTCCTATTCAGACAGTCACTCTTGTAAGCATCCTGCAGGACACACAGAAACACCCCCTCTTTTCCCGCTGCAGTGCTGAATTTTGTATGCCTCTCTGGTGTATATAAATATTTCCTTCTAGCTGGAATCTCACTTGCAGATGGTAGAATGTCATAAATATAATTCAGAAAAGCTTGTTCCAGGCCCAGGGACTTGAGGTAGATTAATGCATGAAAAATGCATGAGATTCTTTCTTGGAGAGAGGTTGCTGCTTTTGTTTCGTATCTATATTTTACGCTGAGAAAAGTGAACTAAATGACAGAATAACGTGAAATATTTTCTTGAGGCTGCATTTTATGGTCTCAGGGTTGAATTCAGGAAATCCTGATTTAGTGCCCTATAATGCATTCAGCAAGCAGAGTACCAAACCCAGTACCAAACCCAGTTTAATAAATCGAAGAGAATTTCAGCACAATGTGTGGGGAATGAGGTTCCGAGCCCTGTTCTCGTAGCGCGCGTGCAGGTTTTACTAACTGTTTCCAAGCAGCAGGCGTGGGGACGGCAGGCTTTGGCTGCCTGGGAATGTCTTTGCAACTGAAGTGTGACGTCCAGTTCTTTGTAGGCCCTTGGTTCCATCAGCCAATATCTTCTGTTAGCAAGAAACAGGTGTTATTTCCGGAGCAGTTACTACACATGGGCCTGCAACGCCTTTCCAGTGGGCCTCACCTGGCAAGAGCTGAAAGGCAGGCTTCTCTACATTTCATAGATAGGAAGCTACATTTCACAGAGCTCATCCGAGAAGCCCCAGCTATTGGTACATGGCTTTGAACCAGCACACCATCTCAGATCTCTCTGGACCATTACTATTCCAGAAACTGCCAAGGAGTTTTCATTTATAACAATGATTTTTCAGGTAGGAAGTGATGATCTCTGTATACACACTAGGAAAGCTGGCGGGGTTGCAGTATCTAGGGCACGGTTTGGGGAAAAACAAGTGATTGTATTTTGTTTTCTTTTTTTAAGATTGTATTTTTGCATCGCACTGGGATGTAGGCCAGAGGTGCAGGGGAGTGAGAAGATTCACTAGAGACAGAGTGGGGAGCAGAACGGGCAGATCTGCTGAAATCCACTGCTGAGGGGAGCAGCGGGGAGACAGGAGAGGTCTGCTGCGCCCTGTGGGTCAGCTCCCTGGCTGGGGATCGAACTCAGGCCGTAGCAGTGACAGCCTGAGACGCAACCCCTAGGCCTCCAGGGATGCCCAAGATTGTGCTTTCTACTATAAAACTTTTTCACAAGAAAAAAATAAAACAAAATGTGAGGAAAATACCAAATTTTGACTTTTTCATAAAACATCAATAAAAATGATGACTTTTTAAGTACAAGTCGCACATTTATTTAATTAATTTACTTTCACCTGAATGCCTTCATCCCGAGTAGGACACAAATGTCTCTAGATTTAGGGTGTGAGTAGAAAGAGCATAACAATGAGATGAGGAAATGGAGACTAAAGATTCTTTTTTTCAAAATCCTCAACACCGTCTCGCGTCCAACACTTGTATTTACCAAACATTTTCTTGGTGTCTGTCATAGACATTGCGCTCACTCACGCGCCCACTCTCCCACTTTATGATTTTTCTCATCAAGTAAATATTAATGTCTCCATAATACACATTTCCCAATATTTAAATATTATTATAACAGTTGCTAATTTTTCTCTAGAATGTTCAAGGATTTAGCAAAATATTTTTATAGACGTCCTTAACATTTCTTCAATCGCATTAACATTGGTCTATAACATTATGTAAGTTTTAGGTCTTTGTAGCCACCATCTGAGTACACTAAGCCGATTCCCCAGAGTCCAGTTTCTGCCTCCCGTCGCAGCCATTTTGTTTTCATAATCCAAGAACTTGCTTTTTTTTTTAAGTTCAAGATGTACAACATTATAAATCAACATCTGTACACATTATGGTCCCCCTCAAAAGTCTGTTTTCCGTCCATCACCAATCAACCCCTTTCACTAGACTCACCCACCCCTGTACTTCTTTCTCCTGGTAAGTGCCTTTCTGTTGCTGGAATCTAAAGATTTGTTTCTTTATCTCTCACAAGATAAATATCTGAAGTCATCCAATTGTCTTTCTCCATCTGACGTCCCACGATTCCCTCAATGTGCATCCAAGTTGTTGCAAATGCTAAGACTTCGTCTTCCAGAGCGGCTCGATCCCCACCGCACACAACCACCTCGCCTTTCCCCGCGGTGTGTGGGGGGCTCCGGGCCTTCCCGGGGCTGGCTGCTGTGAATAGCGCTGCAGTGAGCATATGAATCTTTTTGAATTAGGGCTTTTGCATGTTTTGGACACACTCCCAGAAATGGAATAGCTGGCTCGCGGGATGGGATTGACTTCTAAACCCGCAGTGTTTGCATGCTACCAACTGGCTGGGCGCATTCGGGAGGCCGGAGGTGGGAAAGAAGAGGATTGAGGGTAAGTTCCTGATACGGCTTCTGATTTTTAAGAAATTTTGGCACAGCCTCTTGATTGATTAGTTTCTGGGTGGGGAAGTGTGTTGGAGGGGAAACTAACCCTGTCGCCAACGTCATGACTGGTGACAGGTTGGGCCAGGGTCACCTTTCTCCCGAAGCTGCCGCACAGGCCGCTGACCCCCTGCAGTTTTATCACTTCAATTAGGTGGAGTTAGGTAGGGTCTGCTCACTTACGCACCCCGAATCAGCAAGCCGGGGATACAAGGCTGGGGGAGAGGAAGTGGGGGCCCGAGGACTTTGGAGCGGACTGACTGGAGAGCACTCCCGCCTCGTGGAGCTTCGGCCTCGCTTCCTGAGCCCTCAGCTCCAGCGACGCCCTCTGCGGGGCATCCCCTTCTGCATTTCACGGTGGCGTCGGAGGACACTTCGTGATGTAAGTGCGGTGGGGGGCACATAAGGGCTGTTGTAGCAACCCTCTTTGTCCATTTCAGAAAAAGAGAGAAGGAAGCCACGAGCGTACCTTCCAGAACTCCACGCACGTTTATCCTCGAAGCCCACGTAAGTGTTAATCTGATGTCTGTTGTTGGGGGGCGGGGGGCGCTGTTCTCACAACTGGACTGCTGGGAGGAGGATTCTTTCGGGAAGCCAGGACCAGGTGAAGAGCGTGGAGTGGCGAGTGCAGGGAACAGGGGCAGGTTATGCCAGGAGGACTCTGAATCTCTCTCAGAAAAAAGTCATTTTGTCAAAACCCCCAAACAATAACGGAGCAGCGCGTATTAGGTGTATGACTGACTATGCTACTGAAACATGAAATGCAGCTTCTCTCGCCTCTAAAATTATAGCTAAATAAAGAAGAAAGGACTAATGCCCACGAAGCAACAGAAAACCCCATACCACGACTGCTCGTGCAGTTGATAGCTGAGCAACGTGGCGGGGGGTGAAAGGTTGTTTCTGATTTTCCGCTTGTTTCTGTGCTGTCTGGGGTGAGGAGTCTTGCCATACAGAATCTTCGATTTTGTGATTATTGACTTTATCAGTTGTTTTTGTTGGGATCTTATGACTTCTGCCATAGCTAAAGCTAATAGTGGCAAAGTATTTTTTTTTCTTTCCCTTTCCTGCAGAACTGAAGGCAGGAGGCAGTGTTGCTGTTTCTTTCAGATTTTACCTTAAAAGGCTCCTCTGTACGGCTAATCCAAGTGGATATGCTGCAAGTTTACCCAATTTTCACAAAAGAAAAAATTCAGTAGCTTGCCCCAACTTGCAGACTCACTAGTGTATTGTATGTTCCTTCAAACTGTTGAAGGAATTTTCTGGAAAAGGAAGGAAACCAAACAAAATGAAGGATGCAGAGCAGTTGCTTGGTCTGAAGCCCTGCAGGAGAAGACAGCAGGCTCAGGAGCGACTCTCTCACTCTTGGTACCGTCTCTGTCCTGCCTTATGGTCCAAGTCAACAGAAGGATAAGAAAGAACAAGAGAATCTACTACCGCTTTACTTTCATCTGGACAGAATTCAGCGACATAGAAGAGGATATTCTCTGGAGTGTGTTTTAACATTTACAACACTTTTGCAAGGTGTTGTTTATAATGCAATTAAAAAAAAAATTTGCGTGGAAGTACTGGGGTGCAGGCCAGTGGCGCAGGGGGTGAGAGGGGCCACCAGAGACAGAGTGGGGAGCAGAACAGACAGATCTACTGAAATCCACTGCTGAGGGGAGCAGCGGGGAGATGGGAGGCGTCTGCTGTGCCCTGTGGGTCAGCTCCCTGGCCGGGGATAGAACTCAGGCTGCAGCCGTGATAGCGCTGAGACTTACCAGGCGGCCAGGGAGGTCCCATGATGTAGTTTCTAACATCTAGCATGACAGTGCTACAGGATTGGGTGCATAGAAGTGTACTTGTAGAAAAGGAATGTCATTTTTAAATGTGGCAGAAGTGGAGTTTATGTTTTCCTCTCTCCTTACTAGCATAACGTTGAATAATCTGTGAGGATATTCAATTAATTGGATGACTTCTCTCTGTGTGCCTCTAGTAGCCTCTTGCTGGGTGACAGCATTGTTATTGTCAGCCACAGAGGAGGACCTTGACAAACAGCTAGTCTCTGGGCTCATAATTATCAGTGACATCGGGTTCACATCGGCTAACTAAAGCTGAAATTAAAATTTTGGTTAGAATTTCTCCAAAGCGAAATGTAGTTCACTCCTACGAACATTTCAGAATACAGTAAATAAACATAGGATATAGCCAAAGAAAAAACCGATTTGCAGTGCAACTCATCACCCAGGAGATTGTAATTTTTTACTGTCAGCATTTAAAATCACACATTGACTAGTGTTTGCCATTTGGTAGAGATCGGATAGGAATTTTTTTTTGCATAGAAAGAAGAACGGGGGTGTAGGCCAGAGGTGTGGAGGTGAGAGGATTCACCAGAGACAGAGTGGGGAGCAGAACAGACAGATCTACTGAAATCCACTGCTGAGGGGAGCAGCGGGGAGATGGGAGGGGTCTGCTGCGCTCTGTGGGAAGCTCCCTGGCCGGGGATTGGACTCAGGCTGTAGGGGTGATAGTGCAGAGACTCAACCCTGGGGCCCCCGGGGAGGTCCCCTGAATAGGATTCTTAGCAAAGGTGCAGGGGCTGTCTCACTGAAGGGTGAGGAGGGGTCAGTTAGAACTGACTGTTTTTCTGTTTTCTTCTAAAAATATTTGACTCCCAAATAAGATTTCATTGGCTGTTCCTTAGTAGCATTTGAAAATCACTGTTAAATGAAATAGACTTAAGAAGTGGTGACTAAGTGTGTAAGAGCTTAATCAGATTTAATGCTGCTTTTTTTTTTTTAAAGAAAAATCTTGTTCCTCCTACCCCAGTATTTATTTTTACAGCAGAGGAAATCACATAGGTACCTCATGTAAAAATACTTTGCTATAAGACTTCAAAATCTGAAATTGAGATAGAATTGACATATCACTATATCATCTCCATTCCAACAGCTTCTCCATTTGTGTCTCCCGCCCATGCTTCTCCCTAACCCCACCTTGCACACCCAACTGCGTGGTCAGTTTTCTCACACATATGTAGAGGGCATCTCAAGGTCAGCGTGTCCCAAATGCTTCAGTAACGGTCTGTCAGGCCTAGTCCCCCTGCACCTCCCTTCTCGTTGATGGCAAACCCGTTCTTCTGAGACTTCTGGCCAAGTTCCTTTGGAGGCATCTTTTCTTTGGTAACTATCTTATTTTATTGAGATTAATTTTTTTTTAAATATTTATTTATTTATACATACAGCTGCGGAACAGGCCAGAGGCGTGGGGCGGCAAGAGGGTTCACCAGAGACAGAGTGGGGAGCAGAACAGGCACATCGACGGAAACACACTGCTGAGGGGAGCAGCGGGCGAGGCAGGAGAGGTCTGCCGCGCCATGTGGGATTCTCCCCGGCCGGGCGTCGAACTCGCGTCGCTGCTGCTGACAGCTCCACAGCGCAGCGCTTAGCCGCTGCGCCACCAGGGAGGCCCGAGATTAAAATTTTTTTTGGCATTTATTTATTTTTATGGAGGCAACATTGTTTTATAACACTGTAATGATTTAGTGGTGTAGATCGACACCTCTTCAAATGCACGTCACCACGGCACCCCCACCCCCAAATTACCAGTGACCCTCCACTGGACACTCTCCACTATTAGCTCCCCTTGGCCCCCTTAGTAACCTCAATTCTGCTGTGAGATTCCAGGGGTTTGTTTAGTCTTGGTTTGGTCTGTTTCTTTGCAATAATCCCGTATTCCTGTTTCTCCTGACATCACACTTGGCAATATCCCCTTCAGCTCCATCCATGGTGTACATGCAAGATTTCATTTTTTCTTAAAGATTTATTTATGCGTACAAGAGCTGGGGTGCAGGCCAGAGGTGTGGAAGTGAGAGGAATCCCCAGAGACAGAGTGGGGAGCAGAATAGGCAGATCGACTGAAGTACACTGCTGAGGGGAGTGGCGGGCGAGGCAGGAGAGGTCTGCTGCGCCCTGTGGGAAGCTCCCTGGCCGGGGATCGAACTCATGCTGCAGTGGCTGCTGACAGCTTCACAGTGCTGAGGCTTAACCCCTTGCGCCACCAGGGAGGCCTGCGAGACTTCATTTTTAGAGAGCTGAGTAGTGTTTCGTGTGTATGCGGACTGCACTTTCTTGTCTGCTCATCTGTCGTTGGACATGACGGTCGTCTCCCCACCTTGGCTAAATAAATAATGCTGCGGGGCCTCCCCGGTGGCGCAGTGGTTAAGCGCTGCGCTGTGGAGCTGTCGGCAGCGGCGACGCGAGTTCGATGCCCGGCCAGGGAGAATCCCACATGGCACGGCAGACCTCTCCTGCCTCGCCCGCTGCTCCCCTCAGCAGTGTGTTTCTGATCTGCCTCCTCTGCTCCCCGCTCTGTCTCTGGTGAACCCTCTCGCCGCCCCACACCTCCGGCCTGTACCCCAGCTTGTATGTATGTATAAATAAATAAATCTTAAAAAAAATAAATAAATAATGCTGCGGTGAACTGCAGGGTGGTGTATCTTTCTGAGTGTGCGTTTTTATATTCTTTGGGTAGACACCTAGGAGTGGAATGGCTGGATCATATGGCAGATCTATTTTGGATCTTTTGAGAAGCTTCCATAGTGTTCTCCGCAGTCTCTATTCCCGCCAGCAGTGCATTAGGAGTCCCTTTCGGAGTCAACGTTGACTGTTTCCAGTGACTCATCTAAGTCCCGTCAGCCACAATGCAAAACACAGCCCGAAACTGACCGGTGCGGTCACCGTCACTACTGTCACCTGGTCCAAGTCATGTTGTCCTCACCTGGGCCATTAAAACAGTTTTCTAATGGTCCACCTGCTTCCGCCCAGTCCTGTTCAGAATCCCAGTAATTTGGAGAGCCTCTTAAAATTCAGGTCATGTCTTGTTTCTGCTCACTCCCTGTTTCCAAACCCTTCAAGACCTTCCTTTCTGTCGGACTCAAGTGGAGTCAGAGGCTTTATAGTGGCCCCAGGTTGCTCTGTCCTCTGGGCTCCTCGCCTCCTCCCCTCCCCATCTGCGTGGCTCGCCAAGCACACTCTGGGGCCTTTGCTGGCACATTTTCCAGACCTCACCGCCCCTCATCTTTTCCCCAGTTACCTTCTCATTGAGTATGTGCCTCCCCCATGCCCCGGTGCCGCCTCTCTCCCGGACTTCATCCCCTGCACCGCTGCTTCATTTTCCTCCCTAGCACTTGTCATCGCTCCCAAACTGTGTTTCCTCGGGCAGCTGTAATTCAAACCTGTATCTCAGAATAACAGATTCATCTTCCCACAGTTCTGGAGGCCAGAAGCCCGCGCAGTCGGCGGGGTCGGTGCCTCTAGGGCCGGGGCAGCCTGTCCGTGCTGCTCCTGGCGCCCTGGCTGTCTCTGGCCATATTTCACTTGAAGTCGAGTCATTCCGTTCTCGGTCTCTGTCCTCGCACGGGATTTCCCTGTGTTTCTGTGTCCAAATTACCCTCTTCTTATGAGAATGTCAGTTCCGCTGAATTTAGGGTCTACCCGAATCTGACCTCGTCTGACCTTGGTTACTCCTGCAAAGATTTATTTCTAAATAAGATCCAGAAGATCCATATTCATAGATTCCAGGTAGAATTTTAGGGGAAGAACCAGTATTTAATCTGGCACACATAATGAACACACTAATCTTGTTCATTGTCTGTTTCCCTCACTAAATGTAAACTTGGGGGAATTCCCTACAGCCTTTACCCCTAGGGTAGCACAAAAGCATGGAAACATTTCATGCTTGTCACGGAAATCACGCTCTTGGTTGGTCAGGCAAGGTTTCGTGTGCGTGCAGACGCCCAGATACGCTGCCGCTGCTGGTTCTGTGCTACAAAGGGAATCCAAAGTTTTATAGGAACTTTGGATTATGGGTTAGGGAATGCAACGATATTACCTTATTCTTTGATTTTTTTTCTCTCCAGCGATACTCCCAGGCTTTGGACTAGCCCCCAAGACTTTGGACTGTCACCTCTGGAATGATAAAATAGAAAATAATAACTTGCTGTATAAGACCCTGCAACCTGAAGAAAGGCACCCCGTGGGTGTAAAGACCCTTCTTTAGGGTCTATTTAAGACTATTCTAATATCACTTGATGATTGAGGGCACTAGAGAAACTCTCGATGTGATTCTGCCTGATCAAAATTCCCTGGGCAGTAGAAACTCAAATAAGACTGTCCAAGAAAAATATTTCCAAACCAAGCAAAGAAAAGCCTCCAACATACTTTTGACGTCAAAGCAAAGCTCTACTCACATTTAATCCTAGAGAGGGGCAGTTGAGTCAACAGCGTCCGAGTTAACAGATAAAATGAGAAACCTCACCTGTCAGAATGGGCCTTCCTGTCCTCTCGCGGGAGGCGGACACAGCTCCGAGGCATGTCTGCTTCTCTGAACTCAAGAAATGACATTTGGTTTGCAAAGCTTAGGGCCACTGGATTTTTTAAAAAATTATTTATGCATACAAGCTGGGGTGCAGGCCAGAGGTGTGGGGTGGTGAGAGGGTTCACCAGAGACAGAGTGGGGTGCAGAACAGGCAGATCAACCGAAACACACTGCTGAGTGGAGCAGCGGGCGAGGCAGGAGAGGTCTGCTGCACCATGTGGGAATCTCCCTGACCAGGCTTCGAACTTGTGCCTCAGCTGCCGACAGCTCCACAATGCTGCACTTACCCCATTGCGCCATCAGGGAGGGCCAGGGCCAGTGATTTTTAAAAATTAAGAGATCGTTTTTCTTAAAAATAATCTTTCAATTCTATTACTTGGTGTTCTTACTAGACTGGCATGAGGAGAGCAGTTGGTACTGATGTCAACATAAATCCGTATTGAATTGATGACTCAGTGGCTGAAATTGTGGGTTATTTACCTGAGCGGGTTTTCTTCCAGCTGTTCATATTATTTTTAAAATCACAACCCTGGTGGGCATGGGATGATGCGCCCAGCAGGGTGCCTTGTGGAGACTGAGCTTCGTTTTCTCTTGGGTGAGAGATTATAGTGGGCTGAGCTGTGGCCTCCCCCACCCCATCCATAGGTCGAAGTTCAACCCTCTGGACTTCAGCATGTGATCTTTATTATTTTTTTTAAAGATTTATTTGTTTATGCATACAAGAACTGAGGTGTAAGCCAGAGGTGTGGGTTGGTGAGAGGGTTCACCAGAGACAGAGCGGGGAGAAGAACAGGCGAATCCACTGAAACACTGCTGAGGGGAGCAGCGGGGAGGCAGGAGAGGTCTGCTGCGCTGTGTGGGGATCTCCCTGGCCGGGGATCGAACTCCTGCTGCAGTGGCTGTGGACAGCTTCATAGTGCTGAGACTTAGCCGTTGCACCACCAGGGAGGGCCCTCAGCATGTGATATTAACTGGAGTTCATGAGTTCACCAGAGGGGCCCCACTCAATATGACAGGTGTTTTATAAACAGGGAGGTTTGGGTGCAGACACACACACACACGGGAGAACCAGGCGAAGGCAGAAGGCAGGACCACGCGTCCACAAGCCCAGAGCTGCCAAAGATGCCGGCAGAGCGGAGTGAGAGCCGGTTTCTCAGGGCTTCAGCAGCAGCCCGCCTTGCTGACACCTGGCTGGGGACCCCGCCTGCGGGCCTGCGGGAGTCCGCGTGGTTCTGGGATTGAAGCCGGTGGCTGCCCCTTCGCCAGGCAGCCCCGGGAAGGAGCAGGCGGAGGAGAACAGGCCTCCTCTCCCGGCGCCTGCGGGTGAGGGACCTGACTGCCCCGGGTTATAAACAGCACCCGCCCTGTTCTGAGGGTGTCGTCCGAGGGAGCAAGGGCCCCCTGGGGTTTTGGGCTTTGCTATGTGGACCATGGGGCGTGGCCTCGTGCTTCGGGGCCGGGTTTGCCCAGAGAAGCGGCTGCTGAAATACCACAGAGGCTGGAAAACGTGGGACTTACGTCTAGGGGCACTAAGAACCTGGGGTCTTTCCTGGCCAATTCAGTACGACAAGACTGGAGTGGGGGGAACTTACCCCCGCCTGTGCCCTGGGCTGGGCTTTACAGCCCGGCTTCGACGGGGCGGCCGTGCTTCCTTCTGGGAGGCAGGCCCGGGGTAGTCGGCTGGTCGGGGTCGCCAAGGCAGCCTAGGGACGCGAGAGCTCTGTCGCGCACGTGTGGGCACCGGCAGTGAAGCGGGGGTTTGTTAGACGGAAGAACGACCTAGTCAGACGGGGGCGGGGAGGCGCGGCCCGGTGAGAGCTCGCCTGTCTGTTGGCTCCCGGTAGACTAGGAGCGACAGCGGAACAGCCGCCTCTGCAATCCCGGGAAAGGTGGACACCGAGGCCAGAAGGCGGGGCCGCGGCAGGTCGGGGCGCACCACCGGCTGCGGCTGCGGGTGCAGGAGGCAGGTCAGGCGCTGGGAAAGGAAGCGGGGTGCAGCGTGGGGGGCAGCGATGAGTGTGGGAGGCAGCGCCTCGAGGTCCCTTCGCTTTCTCTTACTTAGAAACTCCTTATTTCATGCACCTGGTAAGACGGTCAGATGCAAACAAAACTCCATTTCTCAGTCTTTCTTGTACTAAAGGAGGCCTGGGGCTGGTGCGGCTGGGATGTGAGAGCAGATGCTGGCATGGAGGGGGTCCTTCCAGGAGCTCAGGTGCCCACGCCTCTGTAAGCCTCCACTCTCTGCCTGCTGTTTTCCTTCCTCCTGCCGAAGGAGTGGAGGACAAGACACATCTTAGCACTAAGTGATGGTAAGAATGGGAAACACGGGGACCTGGTATGTTGCAGGTGGGAATATAAAATACTAACCCCCCCACTGAAAATTGTCAGAGCTTTCTCTTAGAATGTTTTCTCTTAGACAATACAGACCTCCCATTACTGTGTAGTCCAGCTGTTGCCTAGGTATTCACCCAAGAGAAACAAGCACACGAGAATCTGTAGACAATGTTCATGGAAGTTTTATGTATAATCTTCAAAACCTGGAAGTGACCCAGATGTCATTCAGTGGGTAAGTGGCTATACTGTAGTTTGCTTCTGGCTGTTTATTTACCCAAAGACTATAAAGGCTCAAAAAGATCCGGGCGTCCCGTGTTCTCCACAGCGCGATTCCGAAGACCAAGGCATGGAAATGAAGAGCCAGTAACGCATGAAGGTATACAGCAGATGCGGTCTAGAGAGCAGAGAGAACTCCTCTGCTGTACAAAAGTGAAATCTTGCCATTGTCAGCATGGACGACCTTGAGATGATCTAAGTGAATTAAGCCAGAAGGAGAAAGACAGATGCTGCCTGAGGTCACTCATTTGTGAAATCTAGAGGACACACAAAACAACTGCCCGGCCTCTGCGGTCTGGTGGAGGCTGCCCAACGGGGCGGAGGGGACAGTTATCCGCGGGGCCGACAGCGTGGTGGTGGGGGTGATGGAACTGTGGCCATAGACGTGGCGGGAAACAGCGATCTTGGAACCTACATAGTGTTGTAAACTAATGTCACCACAGTAAAAAAAAAGAACAAACCCACGCTGTGTTGTGTCTACACTACACGACTCTCCTCAACCGGAAAAAGAGCGGCTGACCCACGTCCACGCGCGGGCATCTCCCATGTCCACTTGCTTCCCACCATCCCAGACAGGTAGCTCATCTTCAGTTCTCGCGGACGAGAAGGTGATTTTGGAGCCTTCGCTCGATTTTCGAGAATCAGGACAGACCAGCCTTCTCTCCCAATATTTCTCTGGCTGTCTCCTCCCGTGGAGCCCCCCCTCAGAGTAATGCCACCCTATATCGCCTCAGCACAGGTGCCCCCATTACACATGTGCATTCCCCGTGCGCCCAGGGCCCAGGCGTCTTTTATTACAGGTGAGAGTGCAGGTGCCGGTTATGGGTGCTCTCGGCGGGAAGGAGGACGAAGCCTGATTTTTAACTCATTTACCCCTCAACGGTGCCAGGTGGAAGTCAGATCCACAAGGTTGTACTGTACGATTTCCTCCGTGTGACATTCTAGAAACGGCAAAACAGCAGGGATGGGAAAGAGGAGAAAGGGCCGAGAGATTTGGAGCGATGGGGCCTGCTCCCTGGCGGCTGGTCTGGCTCCTTTGTGTACTTGTCAGAACATCCAGCAGGCATCCAGAGGGGCAAATTCACCGCATGCGAGCTATGACCTAAATTACACTGGTCAACACTGAGATCGTTACTGACTTAAAAAGGCCCTAATCTGTAGTATCTTGGTGTGCTCAACATGAATATAACCCTGAAAATTTTTTATTAGCTCTTGTTTTGAAGATACTTAATTTAATTCATTTTATATGTTTCACTGTGTAAATTTATCCAGTAGAACTGCAACAACATCCTACATCAGCCTAGAATGATGTCATATTGCATCGCATTGCATAATACCATCATGTACACATCATCCAGAGTTGGTTGCATCATTTTCTTTTTAAAAAATTATTTATTTATACATACAAGCTGGGGTACAGCCAGAGGTGTGGGGTGGCGAGAGGCTTCACCAGAGACAGAGTGGGGAGCAGCACAGGCAGATCAGAAATACACTGCTGAGGGGAGCAGCAGGTGAGGCAGGAGAGGTCTGCTGTGCCATGTGGGATTCTCCCTGGCCAGGCATCGAACTCGCCTCGCAGCTGCCGACAGCTCCACAGCGCAGCACTTAACCGCTGCGCCACCAGGGAGGCCCTCATCATTTTCTGATGCAATGCAATGCAATACTACTGCCAGGCAGCTGCAGAAGTAAGCTGGCGTCAGCAGTGCATTATATAAAGCCCTGTCAGAAAGGTTGAGCATTGAAAATATTTCAGACTTTGCAAGACAGTTTAAGCTACTGTTCCATAGAACTGTTATTATTTTATCCATTTAGGCACAATACAGAACAGTCATGCCTCGAAAGTGCGTTAATAGCGTGGACAATTTCGGCTCTATTTGTGGGAAAGTGACATTTGCCAGCCAGAAGAAAAGGATCACGTCTCAAGTGAAGAAGGCTTATCATCTTTACTTCGGATGCAAGGTTGGTGACCAAGACAAGCCTTCAAGCCTTGGGCCCCTCATCTATGCTGTACTGCATGGACAACACAGCTTTCACCGTGGTGAAATTGTAACTGAGCTGAGTCCAAAGTCCAGTAAAGGTCGAGCCCACTGGAGGGGGTTTGCTGATGAGAATGAACAGCCCCAGGGAAAATGCTAAGTTTGCAGTTTGGGGTGGAGAGTCTGATAGAAATAAAAGGGACTGAAGGAGAAGGGAAAAGAATCATCATGATATAGGGATAGAGAAATCAGTGGCAGAAAATGTAGCCGCCAAGACTGAGAGTTTGGAAATCAGACGCCAGAAGTATTTTAGCCGCCGGGATATAGAGTTTTGGATCGAGTGTTTTTGAAATCTTTAGTGACTTTGGGACTAGCGACTTTGGAGGCTTTGCAAGTAGCCGAGCGAAGGAAACTGCTCCCAGTTTTGTCTTTACTGCAGCCGAAGGAAGAAGACAGAGGCTCTTCCTAAAATGCGCGAGTGCAGTCCGATGGGCCGTCCGGCCGCTGTAGTTGCTGTTTGCAGTGTTGTTGGCCTGGTGCTGCGCTGGGACACCATGGCAGTTCTGGGAGCATCTCCAGTTGCGTCCTGTGTCGTCCTCTTGAGTTGGAGCCTGGCCCACACTCTGGCTGTTGTGAGTCTGCAGAAGAAAGAAGACGCCATTTTGGAAAACGTGGCCTATTGTTTGGAAGGGGAGCTCCACCTCAGCTGTGGCGGGAAGACGCCGCCTTTGTTACTTTTCTGGGACTTAAAGGACTGGACATTGCTTTAAGTAAGGCAAACGGCCTAATGTTGACTTCAGTAATTCTTTGCTTTTCCCTGTTTGTTAAATAAATCCCAATGTTGTTGTTCCCTAAACCTGAGTAGTCTTGCAAATGTGTGTGCGGGTGCAGAACCAAGATAGTGACTGATAAGCAATTGGGACACTGCCTTTGGCTAAGTTTAAAAGGCCCCATTTTTCCGGTATCAAAATGGCAAAAGACCATCAATGCCATTTGCAGTCCTCATGGTGTGGAAAGAGCCAAGCAACCCCATAAAAGACTGTTACTTCTGCTTGTTTCCTCCTCTTTCTGGCAGAATAACAAAGCAGAAGAAGTCGAGAAGAGTCTACCCAAACATTCTGTCTGCATTGAGACCAGTGCCACATGGTGAGGGACTTCCTATTCCAGAACGTCCAGCAGAATAGTCTCTTGATTCATCTGATGAGGACAAGGGTGAGCCAACCTGTTCTCCTGTTCCATCAGCATGCAGTGATCCAGAATTTCACTGTGGTGCATCATCAACCCCACACAGACTAACACAGGAAGAACTAAATGACCTGGTTCGTTATTTGGACTTACCCAAGAACAAGGCAGACAAACTAGGTTTGATGAAGAATTTCTTGAAAGCCATGGACCGGACCTCGCCAGCTTTCTTATACCTGCATGAAAAATTTCTCCGACTCAGTGAAGCAAAGGTTAAAGAGGGAGTTTTTGTGGGTCCTCAGATTCAAGAACTCTTCAATGATAACCGGTTCAACAACTTGCAGCAAGGTGATGCGAAACAAGCATGGAATGCTTTTCGCCTAGTGTCTTTCTTGGGAATGTTAGGATAGAAAACTACAAGGAACTAGTAGAAGACATGCTGATGCAGTATCAGAAACTTGGCTGCACTATGTCTCTAAAGATCCACTTCCTTCATTCCCATGTGGATTTCTTCCCTGAAAGCTGTGGTATGGTTAGTGATGAACATGGCGGACATTTTCATCAAGGTATCGCATCAGTGGAACAAAGATACCAGGGAAAATGGTCCACTACAATGCTGGCTGACTACTTCTGGACACTCCCCAGAGATGCTCCTGAACAGCTGTACAAGAGACAAGCGAAGAAATCTAAGAAGTAGGCTATGGCTTGATTTTTCACAAGTATTAACTGTAGACCTATTACTATTGGCATGCATTTCATGATGTAAACATCCATTTATTACAGATTACAAGAAACCTAGAGCCAGAATTAGAATTTGACTGTCATATTCATGTTGATCACATACAAATTGATAGGAAATGACTAATTTTATTTCAGTAACATGACTTTTGGAAGAATTTGTTGACCGGTGTTATTTACGAAATAGGGAAAAAAGGTTGGGGGAAATTGTCCATATAAATCTATCCCGTCTAGTAGAAAAACAACCCAAAGTGGTAAAATGAAATTGATTCCTGAAACTCAGTGGCTCAGCAAACAGCTTCCCCGATTCTTGGTGACAGTTTGGTGCCCACTTTTCAAAGAAGTTCTTGTGCGAGAAGGACAAGGCAGAGCTTGGTGCAGGGTAAGTGAAGTTGTCAGGCTTTGTCTGCCCTCCCCACGAGCATCCACGGCTGGCACCTGCGGTCTTGCAGCAGGTGATGGACACCTGGGCTCAGGGCACACAGGGCGTGCCCAGGTGTAAATGGGGGGGTCACCTGTGCCAAGGGGTGAGGGGCTGTAAGGGCGGGTCACTCTGAGGCAGTGCACGACCACAAAGAAGAGAAGAGGGCCGGGAAACGCTGAGAAGGCTGCCTATCTCCGGATTCAGCATTAAAGGCAAAACATATACTGCAGGCTCCGGAATATTTTCATCCACGAGAACTGAATTATCCCACCTGGCCCGGGATGGGTGCAAAACAATGGAATGGTCGAGAACGCCCGGTTTTCGTGTGTTTTTCCCACCTGAACAGCCACTGCTGAAACCATTTGGACAGGGTCAGAGCTGACGGAAGACAAGCTCTATGTTTAGCTTCTTTTCTTTCTGGTGCAGAAATGTTAATATCCCAGCTGAATTTCCCCTTAACAGCTGTCGCGAGGACACCAGGGGTAAAACACCGATGTTGTTTTCCCCAGACAACTGAGAAATAGAATTTTAAAAGTTTTTATATATAGACGACTTAGAAACACTGGGTTATTTTCGTTATTAGGAATGAAAGTGATTTGGAAGGCGTGTGGAGTGCGAGGAGCCATTAAATGGGACAGCTGAGAGCCCACAAAGGCCCAGAGCAGCCGCCCGGGGCTAAATAAAGCCGGGTCTGTTCAGATCCCAGATGGGAGGCCGGGTCCCCTCCTGTCACCCAGGATACCCCACCTTGTTCTTTCCGGGGTCAGCCGAGTTCTGCTCTTGAGCCAGAAGCTCCTCTGTCCTCCCCTCCCGACGGGAAGCGGGTTCAAGGAGCACCCACCCCGTGCGCCTGCCCAATTTTATAGGAAAGAGAAGCAGATCTGTCTGGGAGAGGGTGGGGGCGTCCCTGTGTTTTATTACTGGGGCCTCCTTGGTCGCAGCGTGGCCGACACTGTTTTATCCACTCAGAGAGTCTCTGACGCTGAGGCCGCTGGGCTGGGAAGGGCGCTCCCGCCTCCGGAGCCGCGCTGAGCCAGGTGGGCGAGTAGCCCTGAGTGCAACCCCAGCTGGCGATTATGGAGGCGCAGGGGAAGGAAACTCCAGAAGGGCTCCGATGCCCCTTTCTCTTGGCGATGCCCCCGCCAGCGGAGCCCCCGCTCGAGGGCGTCTGAGGAGGCGCTGCCCTAGTTCAGTGCCGTCGCCGAAAGGGACTCCCGGGCATCCCGTTCCCCGCTGTGCAAGAACCAGCTTTCCTGAGCGTGGGGCTGAGGGAAAAGAAGGCGAGGAAGGCCAAGCGAGCCACCCAGCCACCAGCGGTGACGGAAGCCTCGTTCGGGATCCGGAACGAACTTGACCTGGAGGCCGAGACTGGAAAATTAGACTGAAAATCACAGCAAGGGCCTCCCTGGTGGCGCAGCAGGTTAAGTCTTGGCTTCTGAAGCTGTCTGCAGCCGACGCACCGCGAGTTCGATCCCCGGCCAGGGAGATTCCCGCAGGGCGCTGCAGACCTCTTCTGTCTCCTCGCTGCTCCCCTCAGCTGTGTACTTTAGTCCATCCGCCTGTTCTGCTCCCCACTCTGTCTCCGGTGAATCCTCTCACCACCCTGCATCTCTGACCCGCACCCCAGTTATTATGTGCATAAATAACTCTTTAAAAGAAAATCACAGCGAAAGCCAATTGTGTGAGTGGGCTCTGGGTCCCCCCCAGGGGTCTTGAAGAACAACCCTCATAGCTAAGGGGGAACTGCCCATCACTTTCTCTGTCAGAACTCTCTCCCCCTTAGACGCAAGGCTCCTGCGGCAGAGCCGCTTCCTGGGGGGCTCAGCACCCCTAACAACCGGTGCCTAATGAAAGGGCGTGCTGACAAGCCACTCCTTCTGGCCTCGCTGCCGTCCACGCGGGGTGGCCTGGGAGACCCCGTTTCTCTCTGCTGCTCTGTCCAGTCTGTTCTTCGCCTGGACCCTGCATGCCCCCCTGCCTGTGACTTGGGCAGCGGGGGCGCCCCCAGCCCCCAGTGCATCCGCACTCTGGCTTCTCTGGCGTCTGCCCACCTCCCAAGCCACGCTCAGGTTCTGCTCGACGGGCCCTGCCCGCCTCGCCCTTGTCCATCCCTTGGGGATGAGCTGAGAGACGAGGGGCTTTGCTCCCACGCGCGGCCGGGCAGGAGGAGGCGGCGCATGAAGGGAGGCGCCTGTCTGGAAAGGGGGAGACTCCACCGCGGGTCAAAGGCCGTGACTCCACAGCCAGCCTCACGACAGCCGTCAGATGACCCGGTGAGGGCTGGTGGCCAGAGACCGGCTGTTGCCCAGCATGCACTTTCCCCAAACTTGAAAGGGCAGCTCAGAAGATCATCCCGGCACTTCTCCCACCACACTAGGTTTTCAGGGCGGGGACCCCCTCTCTGGCGACTCTCCTGGCGACGACCTCGCGGGACTCTCCCCTCCACTCCCTCCCTCGGATTTTCTTTGCATCACTTGCAATTTGACCCTTACCCATGAAGCATCACGAAAAGTCACTAAATTTGGATTTTTTCAGTCAAACTGTCTAAAAGAACAAGATTCAGTCGTAATCAGGCGCATCTGAGGCTTTCCCGTCTCAGCATTGCCATAGAAACCGCTGACTCCTCCTGTCGGTGATTATACCTTTTCAGATTTTGACAACGAGGCGATCCCAGTGAAAGAAAGCAGAGTCTTGAACTCTAATTCCTCCCTCCCTCCTTGGTTGCTTATGCAAATTGGGGAAAATGGCCTTTGTGAGGGTTTAGTTTGTATTCTGCTAACAGACACGTGCATCTGCTAAGTACATGTGCGAGAGGAAGAATGCTGGCTACCCAGCCCTTTGGGGAGGCATCTGATTTTCGGGGTTTATTATATTACTTTAACTATCTGTTTGACAGATACAGTAATCATTGCATATTGGAAATAGCTTGGTCAGACGGCAATTTCCCAGGGTGTGCAACCTCGCGAGACCGCATCGCTTGCAGGGGGATCAGGGAAACACTGTGAGAGGGAAAAGCTTATTTTAGCCAACAGACTTGGGAATTTCACAGACATTATAGGCTCCTTTTAAATCTCCGCGTGATTTCTCCTCATCAACTGCTAATTAAGGGCATTAATTTATCTATTTGTTTGATACTGGAAAGTTAGGCTTAGTTCAGCACGGGTTATAATTTATCATGGCTTTTGTATCTCTTGAGAAATTCAAAATTATATGTTGCAGTAAATGATTTATGAGGAGTTTATAAGTATTCTTATTAAATCAGCATTTTTTATGTATTATTCTCCGGCATTACGTACCTCTGGAGACTATTAAAGTTTATTACTCAATGTTCATTTTAATAAGAACCTTCTGACATTCCCGAGGGCTTGAGAAAAGCTATCCATGGGTTTCCGTCTGATTCTGAGTGCGGCCTGGCTGTGTGGCAGCCCTCTGCACTGATGCTTTCAAAGGACAAATCAAAGAACGGGTGACTTGGAAATTTCCAAATTTGCAGCGACAGCACAGGCACACAGGAATGGGCACACTCTCACCCACAGGGCTGTGGCCTGCCAGGAAGCCTGACCCCAGAGGCCACGCACCCACGCACCTGGGATGGACTGGTCTGGACCATAACCCCTTTGAGGAAGCAGTGACCTGGATTTGTGGGGAGACTGGACTGTTGGATCTGCATTATAACTGAAGAATTGCCTGCACTTCAGACAAAAAGCCAAACTTGCCTCCCAGACAGACAGAGAGACAAGCAACCCCCACACCCCCCACCATGCACACACGGATCCAAGGGCCGTGCCAGTTGAGACGCTGAGGCCACGTGGGCTCAGGACTGCAGTCATTCCTTCTTTCCTAGATGGTAGTTTCGTTCTTTTTCTTTTTCTTTTTTTTTATAATATATATTTTTATTGTTATTTATGTCTTTTACATTTTGTATTCCCCTTGGGTAGCCCACCACCAATTCACCCGTGATCCATCTCCATGGTCCCTTGTGTTCTTTTCTATTCCATTTTGTGCCCTTTTCCTTCCCTCCCTCCGCCTCCCTCCTCCCCCCCCCC
>PVIJ01015392.1:0-20282 GCA_004024925.1 Scalopus aquaticus
CATCACTTATAATCAAGGAAATGCAAATCAAAACCACTATGAGATACCACCTCACACCTGTGAGGATGGCACACATTAAAAATACAGGCAACAACAAATGCTGGAAAGGATGTGGAGAAAAAGGAACTCTTCTACACTGCTGGTGGGAATGTGAACTGGTCCAACCACTATGGAAGGCTGTATGGCGATTCCTCAGACTTATGTTCCTTTCTTACATGTGAACTCTACAACTTGTTGACCAAATTTAAGGAAAGTATCTTTATAAAATTATTTCAGCTAATTAAAAGTAATATAATTAGAATTTCAGTATTTTATATAATGAAATGTGCTTCCAGGGTGAATTATTTTTACCTACAGTGTAGAGTGTTTGATAACATCTCTCACAAAATCTTTGCTAAACTCAATCTCTCTCGTTCTCTGAAGTATAAATGTGACTTACTTAACTGGAATAAGGCTATGTTTTCTCATGTTTTAAAAAACTTACTGTATCAAAACTTTTCCCTTCACAGCATTTGTATATAGTTTAATAACACTGGACTCACTAAGTTATTTGCTATTGTACTGGACTTTTAGTTTGTCTTATTTTTTATTATAAATATGGTGTCAACAAACCTTTATGTAGTAGAATATTTTCTACAAGCATTTTATTCTTAGGAATGTAGAATTATTAATTTATATTTTTAATGATTTTGCTACAAGTTGTCCTCTAAAAGTTTTACTAACCTCCAAGTACACCAGTTGAGTGCCATCTCCCATATTGTCTCATTCATTTGAATATAAGTCTGTAAAATGCAAGGATGCATTGTAATATGTTTCAGATATAATACTTTTATATGAACACAACTTTGGAAGAAAATTTAATTTAAAAAATTGTCTGCAAACTGAAATTAATTATTTCTACCCAATCTAAAATGTTCATTTTTGGTAGCCAACCCTGGTCAACAGCCCTGCACACTAACATAACAGTCTGGTAGGTGCCAATCCCTGTAGGAAATGCACCTTACGCACCTAGGTTTGGTGCCAAAAAGCATTACTGAACTCCATGGAACCTCACCTGCATAAGACAAATCCTTCGAGACCAGTAGAATTGCCTACTATATTGAAGCAAACAGAGAATTAGGCAGAATGGCAAGGCAGAGAAACAGGTCCCTAACTAAAGAACAACATAAACCCCCAGCAAAAGCCTATAATATGGTGATAAGAAAACTCGCTGATATGGTATTCAAAGAAATCAATATTTGAACTAAAATCAATATTGAACTGAAAAATACAATAGAAAGGTCCAAAAGCAGACAGAATGAAGCAGAGGAGTGAATAAGTGAGCTGAAGACAAGGCAGCAGAACTCATCCAGGCAAAAAAGCAAAATGGTTAAAAAATGTTTAAAAAGAGTGAAAATACCTTATGAGACTTATGGGACAACATTTAGAGGAACATTATAGGGGTCCCAGGTTGAAGAAAGGGAGGGGAGTGGTGGTTAGAAAAAGCAATTGAAGTAATTGCTGAAAACCTCCGTAATTTGGGGGAGGAAACAGATATCCAGGTACAGGAAGTCCAGAGAGTCTCGAATAAGAGACTCCAAAGTCTCCAAGGAGATCCATATCAGGAAAAAATTTAATTAAAATGGCAAAGGGTAAATGTAAAGAGAGAATCTTAAACATAAGATAAAAGCATCTTCCCATATACAGGCGAGAACTCACAGACCATCAGCAGTCTTTTCAATTAAACTTCAGAGGCACCAAGAGAACATGAAGACAACCTCAATTTGCTAAAGGAAACATGTCCAAACTAAGAATTTTGTACTTAACAAGGTTAACATTCTGATTTGAAATGAGATTAAGAGTTTCCCAGACAAGCAAAAGAATTCATAACCACTAAACAGGCTTTCCAAGAAATATTAAATTGAAGAGAAATTGTACCAACATTAAGAATAAACATAAGGAAAAAAACTCACTGAAAAAGATAAATATATGGTAAAGGTGAATCAATTACATATAAAGAAGCATGAAGATAAAAAGACAATAGTAAAATTATCTTAAGTTATAAAAATTATGTAAAATGAGATATCAAAACTACAAAATTTGGGGTGGAGGAGCAAAAATGTAATATTTTGAAATGTTCTAATTCAGTTTAGAACTTTATTATATGGAAAGCTTTATCTGCACCTCATGCTAATCAAAAAGCAAAATATTAATATCAGACAAATGATTTCATGCATGTATGGAAAATAAAGAAAACAAAAATAAACTCTTAGATTCTGACAACAAAATGGTGGTTAACACTGGGGAAGGAAGTGGTTTGTGAACTGGTTCAAAGGGTTCAATTCTATAATGTGGAAAGAAATTAAACTTTTGGTGGTAATCATTAGTATATACTTATGTTGAATTATAATGTGGTATATCTGAAACTTATAAACCTGTATTAACTCATTAAAACATATCTTAAAATGATTATTTTTGTATGCCTCTAAATGAAATCTTAACTGAACCATTTCATTTTTTAAAATACTATGAGAGCTGGTAAAACAAATATTAAAAATAATAAAGTATCTTATCTGGCTTTATTTGCAAAATATAATTTATCAGTCACAAAAGCCAGTTACTTCAATATTTTCTACAAATGTGTATATTTAACAAACTATGAGATTAACCACAAATATATTTATATTATTCTTATGAATTGGTTTAGTCTCTTTATTAATGTTTTTGCTGTTAAGAATTTGAAGGTGGGGAAAATTCATCTTTAGTTTAGCACTTTTCCGAAATTACTGAACACTTTTGAGAGTAGATGGTAAATTACACCTTGAAGCCATGTTTGACATCAGTTCAAAGTGAGTTTCATAACCTGCTGTGGGATTTCTAAAATTCGGAACCTGATACCGAGGTCTCTGTGATTTGTGGTGGCTCTGGGATGGAATGGGACAACCATCCATCTTCCTGGCAGAGATTCATTTATGTGACTCCTATGTAACTGTGTGTTGAATTAGATCTGACCTCTTTAGAATGAGAGGATCTCCTTGAAAGACTTAGGTGTGTGTCTTTCTATTTTTCAAAAGGATAAACTACTAGTTTTTAATAGTAGCAGTGCTCCAAGAGTTTCTTGTTAATATTTGCAGGATATTCCCTGGTAGAAAAATTTCAGATTTTACCTCTCGTTTTCCCTAAAACAACATTGTTTTAAGAACAATGTTGCTATTCCAATCTCTTGCTCCCTGGAGCAAAGGAGTGTGACTGAGCATCCAAAGTTATATTTTTATCTCATATATCTGGAGTCACTTTCCAGTATAGTGTTTGGAACTTAATACAGTCTTTTAGCTATGTATGTGAGACCTATAGTTCAAGTTGTCCTCCTTGTTGCCTTCACCACTTTAAATCGGATCCACCTTTGTATATCAAATAAGTTAATTAAAGATATTTCAGGAAATTATTAACTATCTATTGAGTCATGAAGTTGTCTTAAAGAGTTCCCCATCCCCTACAGTATATAATAGAGGACAAGGACTGAGACCAGAGAAGTTATGACTTTTCAGTGTTCACAATGATATTTTTTGTAACTCTACTCAGGATCTGGATTAATTTACATTGCAATTCATGTAACATCAATCAGAAAAATATCCTGACTTATCAATGCTTCAAAAAGACTAAGTTACCAGTATGGATCCTGAAGTTACATGCAGAAAATTCATTACGGTTCATATATCTAATTTTCTGAAGTCGTGGCTACTATATATATACACACACACACACACACATACACACACTATATATATATATATATATATACATTATATATATACACTTTTTATATGCACTTTTTATATGCACTTTTTATTGATTTATATATATATATCAATAAAATGGATTGAACTGTTAATGTTGTTAAATTGAAGTTTGTTCCATAATACACTCCTGTTTACTTTACACTACTGATGCTTTATGGTACTCTGAGAATGCTGAGAAAAACAGAAACCACCAGTTTATAAAATGTCTTAATTATAATAGTAATGAACATTTGATTACCAAAATGATTTCAGTCATTATAAAGTACTATTCACTTTTCTGACATCTTAACAACAAAGTGCTGCCTGATTCTTGGAAAGTTGGACTCTCCTGGTCTAGCATATACTGCTCTGCTTTTCCCCATCATCCTGTGGGACTTTTTCTTCTGTTCCTTTTACTTCCTTCTATTTTACTCCTAGCTCTTAAAATTAGGAATCTCTAAGCTTTATTCTTTGAATTTTAATTTCTACCCACATACTGTTTCTTCAATTATTTTCATAACTTCAACAACCTCTGCCTAAGTGAGTTCTAGTGTTATACTTTCAGTTTCAGCCATTTTCCAACTGTTGATCCTACATCTCTAACTGCCTGTTTAAATAAGTCAGTTTTGATGTTGTCTGGTAAGCCAGGTGTACTGTGTCCACATCTGGACACTCTTATCTCCTCAACATCCTAAACCAATGTATCCTCCAATTCTCTTTCTGTTAATGTCACATCTTCCCCCCAGTATTAAAGCCTAGATATAGTTTTCCTTTATGTATAATTCACTTCTCCTTGACTTTTAAAGACTTATCAAGAATTGGAAGTTTTTTTTTTTCTGAAATGTTCTCATCCTGAATTTTGCCTCTCTCCTACAATCCAAATTCACCTCTTTATTAACTCTTTCTAGACTACTGCGAGTCTCTTGTCATTCTTCCTACTTCTGATAGTGTTTGTAAATTCACCTGTAAACATGCATTGTGTTAATCTGCTTACATGTTCAAAGGCTGACAGTGGTCCCCATGAGTTAATAGTGCTTTTTGTCAAAGCATCATATTTTCTCCAGAAAATGACTCCAAATGGTTGGAGGAACCATATATTCTGAATGAACTACACTCACTGATGTTTTGTGTATGCCATCCCAAAGTTCCATGTCAGAGAGAACCTAGGTGCCGAGGACTACAACTCCCATCATACCATGGGTCTCGAAAGGGGAATTGCAGGGAACTAAGCATGGAGTTAAACCTATGCTTGGTGTAAAATGAAAGGCATGTGGGCCTGCAGAGTGGCTGTGTGGTTTTGCCTGCCTTCCTCATGCACCCAAGTCCCAGCTCAGATGGCTCTATGGGTAGGATGTATTGACCAATTAATCTCTCTTTTAATCTCTCTCTGTGTGCTTTTCCTTTTTTCATTTCCTTGTAAATAAGCCTGTTAACCTTTCTATGTGTGCCTGCCCTTGGGTTTTACTCTGAGTTTTTTTTTTTTTAAGTTTTATTTATTTATGCATACAAGCTGGGGTACAGGCCAGAGACATGGGGCGCTGAGAGGGTTCACCAGAGACAGAGTGGGGAGCAGAACAGGCAGATCGACCGAAATACACTGCTGAGGGGAGCAGCAGGCGAGGCAGGAGAGGTCTGCCGCACCATGTGGGAATCTCCTCGGCCAGGCGTCAAACTTGTGTCGCTGCTGCCAACAGTTCCACAGCGCAGTGCTTAACTGCTGTGCCACCAGGGAGGCCCCTGCCCTGAGTTTTTTTAAGCATACAGGTGAGGACTAGCACCAGGCCATTCCATTTCCCTTTAGGGTTATCCTGTAACAAAACTGCCTTGTTATTATTTTTTCTTTCATTTTCCTATATCATTTCCTATACAAGTCCATATTAAAACTCATGTGCATACAAATCAAATGTAGCTTATGTAATGTTCTTAGAAATTATTATGTACTTTCTTGGTCCTATGCTATTTACTGTCTGCAATACTTTGTCCTCCAATCTCCGTCTACTATAATCCTATTCTTGCTTCAGAGCTTATCACAAAAGGCAACCTGTCCATCAGATCTTATTTACATGAATTTTATATTTACTTCTTTCAAATTCTCAAATGTCCGTTGTTCATAACACTTAAACTATATTACCCCACATGATAGTTTCTCAAATAGAACGTAAGAATTTTGAAGACAGGGATATGCTTCATGTGCAGTAGGTGCTCAGTGGTTATTGTTTAAGTTAAATTATTCTATGTGATTGAGCCAGAATGGTAGAATAAATCACTAGTAAGCAGACTTAAGTTCATAATTAATGTTTGCGATAAAACTGGAAAAGCTCAGATTCTCTTTAGCAGTGTCTTTTTAAAGAAATGTTTGTAAATTCCATATATCAAAATCTGCCCTATTGTTAGAAGATCTGGTTTCAAGATGTTTGAGATTAAAAAGGAAAATGCTAGTAATGAATATGAAGGTTAAACCTTGTTTTTTGACCAGCAAATCTAAATTGGTGCAAATAAGTAGGAACGGGGGTGTTTTTCTGGTCTAATTGGAATCTTTTACCAGGTTTTTCAATACATTATTTAAGAAATATGTGTTCTCAGTGGTTGTCTTAATTAATCACCACCCAAAGAGAGGGAGAATTGTGCCCATTGTTAGATGAAAATTGCTGGAGCTTTAGTCATAAAGAAAAATGCTTTGGAGGTGCTCATTCACCCATTCACATTCTTGTACTATTAATATGTGTCAAGCAATGTGTTAATCATACCACATTGAAAACTATGATCTTTTGGGAAAAATCTAGTGGGGGAGATGGGAAAATAAGCAATCACTTACAAAAGAGTGTGACAGTGGTTAATTGGGGAAGCCAAGGAGTCTAAAAGAATAAGAGGATTTGTTGATACACAACAGGCAGGAGAGGGTGTTTCTCATTGAACAGTGTTTCTCAATAATTTTATTTTTTCATTATCACCTCTGTCCTAAGGAGTATTTTAGTTCTTTTCCCTCTGCTAGATCCCACTTCCAGGAAATTTTAATAACAGTAGACATATTGTATGTCCACTTATGTACTGTGGCGTGTTGAAGATTCACAAACCTAATACCTAATACCTAATTGTAATACCTAATTTATTTTTTGTTACCAAGACACAATTTTCATTTCTTTGGCATGATGTCACCTCCACTGAGAATGCCAGATATAGACAGTCTGGCATGTATAGATTTTGCCAACTAATTTTAATCCCCTAGAATCAATTTTGGCAATCTTTTTAGTCTCATTGCCCTGCTTTTATTGTCCCTTCCTTGCTCTCAACTATTTCAACTGATCATGGCTGAACTATTCCAATTAGATGACTTTGGGGGGTAACCCCCCTGCATTTAGTAAGTTGAAATTTTTCTCTGAGTATAAAAAACTGAAAATAATTAGTGGTTTATACCAGAGCATTTATTGATTACTCTCTTTCATGTAGAGAATGGCCAGGGACAGACAAGCCAGGACTCTGCTCTGATGTTTTCTTGAAGGAACCAGGAGCCTTACAGTTGTCTAAAAACTAAGCTGTGGTCCTTGTACAAGTTGGCTTCTACACCTTTGGTAACAGGAGGAAGGGATGTAGAAACAAGGGGCTAATAAGTGACAGTTGCCTGTTAAGAGGATCCAGGAAGCTGCATGCAGCACTGCCCACACGCAGCACTGCCCACACACAGCACTTGGCCAGGGCTTAGTCAGATGTCTGACTGCAAAGGAGATGGGGCACGTCCGCTTATTTTGGTGGCCATGTGCCCAGAGAAAATTTTTGTAGAAAATGAGCGGATGCTTATTGGGGAATCCCAATGGTTTTTGTTACTCCCTGCCAGAAAATTTCGATTTAAAGGAATTATTAAAGTACAAACCATAACATTGATTGGATTACAATACAATGCATTAAAATGACTCACTGTCAAAGATTTCATGCAAACTCCTTAGTATATTTTCCCCCATATTTTCTTGACATGAATTTTATATTTTTGTATTTATTATCAGATACAATTGTTTATTTTTGTTTAGCATTAGTAATAGGTATACTTTTCTATGTTATCATTTTAATGACTTTTGTCATTAAATGACTTTTGTCATTTTATACTGAATATTTTTTTGTATATAACTTTTCCTTGTGACTTCCCTAAATTTTTTTAATCTAGGTTCCCACCAAAGTTAAGGTAATTAGATTAAAGAGTACAGCACAATGATTTTATGTTTTGAAAAACTGAAAAATCATTTTTACAAAAGCAATCTTCCAATTTATTTCTTTCATAAGTTTTCTTTCTTTTTTTTTTTTTTTCAAAGATTTATTTATTCATACATACAAGCCGGGGTACAGGCCAGAGGTGTGGGGCGGCGAGAGGGTTCACCAGAGACAGAGTGGGGAGCAGAAAAGGCAGATCAGAAATACACTGCTGGGCCTCCCCCGTGGCGCAGTGGTTAAGCGCTGCGCTGTGGAGCTGTCGGCAGCTGCGACGCAAGTTCGGCGCCCGGCCGGGGAGAATCCCACTTGGTGCGGCAGACCTCTCCTGCCTCCCCCGCTGCTCCCCTCAGATCAGTGTATTTCTGATCTGCCTGTTCTGCTCCCCACTCTGTCTCTGGTGAACCCTCTCGCCGTCCCACGCTCTGGCCTGTACCCCAGCTTGTATGTATAAATAAAAAAAAAAAAATAAAAAAATCTTTAAAAGGAAAAAAAGAAGTACAGACATACAATAAAGGATGAATAAAGGATGCATGTTTAAAAAAAAAAAAGAAGAAATACACTGCTGAGGGGAGCAGTGGGCGAGGCAGGAGAGGTCTGCTGCACCATGTGGGATTCTCCCCGGCTGGGCGTGCTGCCCACAGCTCCACAGCGCAGCGCTCAACCACTGCTCCACCAGGGAGGCCCTCTTTCATAAGTTTTCTATGAGACTATCAAATTTCTTTATTCTAATGGTTTAAAAAATCCCATTGCACTTGTTTCAGGGTTCTTTTAAGGAGTTGATGATTTCTATATAGATTTTTTTCTTTTCTAAGTTTAATTCAAATTGTTAATAAAGTTTATTTATTTTAGTATTATTTTGTTCCAACTTTATTCCCCTAATTAACTTTACCTTTTTTATATTGGTGTATGACCCGGTAAACAGCCATTGGGAAATTTTCAGTCCCTGCTCTAGAGTCAAAGAAAAGGCCAGAGTATGAAAAGGGGAGGAGGGATCTTTAACAGAGAATCTGACCTGGAACTATGCGTGATAGTAATAGAAAGGGAAAAATAGTTAGGTAAGAATGACTGAGATGATTCAGATATGTGACAGTTATCATTTGGTTATTCTTCACACTCAAATGCGTTTAATGTCTTTACCCTTGCGTTATGCTAATCTCTCTAACCTCTTCTGGCCAATACCAATCAAAATACCATTGTCTGATCACTGAGTCTTTTTACATGCAACTTTACCTTTTGTTGTTATAAGAACAAATATAAAACAACGGAGAGGGACCAACTTCTGTGAATTTATTTTAGGTAGTGATAGCTTGAGATGAGTTTTCTTTGAGGTTGTCATTGAGGTTTTATTCACTAAATTAGCCAGGTTTGCAGCTTACATCTAATAGTTCTTGAGCTGTAGAATTCCCTTTGTACATATTAAGGTTCAGTAGAAGGCACAACATTACATTAGTTTAAGCTATCTTGTTTTCTTATGTAGTTCATGCAGAAAAATTTCCATGGGAGCGTTGACTATTTTGGCCACTTGATTCCCAAAATAATCCAGTATGATGGACAACTAAAGACCTGGTTTATTATAATTTTTGCCACATTCAGCTGGCAAGTTCCACAATTTTTTCTCCCTGATATTCTCTGTCAAAATGAATTCTTTTGAAAAGTTAAAATTTAAAACAATAGTCAAAATACATATCAAATGTCAATAAAAAGTAAATGTTAGAGCAGTCATCTCAGCCAAGGAAACATTTTAATAAATTTCCCTCCCTGATTAATTTTTCTTGAACACTTCTGAAATAAATACACACACAAAATCAGCCTTCAGGGTTTTCTGTTTGCTGTGATTGTGTGTTTCAATCCATTAGAAAACTAGCAATATATAGTGCTTCACACACTCCACTCGAGGAATCACAATTTCACAGTTTGGTTCCCAACACTGCCTTCCAGGGCTGCTATCATAATGAGTTTCTGGCTCTGGACAGGCAGCAGAATTCTCTTATGCTGTCTTCTCAAAGGGAAAGGAGAGAAATACTAGAGTAAATTGTAATTATATCAATATATAACAACATAAAACTGTGGAATTATTCCTACTATTCATGTGTATGTGAATATACCAAAGTAGCATGTCTCTTTCTTCTTCAAATAATGATTTTTTTTTCCTAAGAAGACTGTTGTAGATTTGTAAAAACTAAAGAATAACAAGCCCAAGAAACTAAGGTATTGTGTTATTTATTCAGAGCATTATTTAACTGGAGTCTTTGTGTGTGTTTTTTTAATTGGAAAAAAGAAATGACCAAATTCAATAATTAAATGAAACATGAAATTTCTGATGCAAAAACTTTTTATGGGTATGGTGTTTATAATTAAAAAAATAATTGCTACTAAAATTATTATGAAAATCCACGACTTTATGGGACATAATCTCACCTTACGCAGGGTAATGGGGCATATTCAGTTTATGCTTTGTGGCACTATTTTTTTTTTTTAATAAGGTCATTGAGCAACCGAAGAGTCTAAAGTTATTTTGCAAGTGCTGCTCTAGTCTCTGGAGACTTATGTTATCAGGTTCCTCACTGGCACTCTTTTCTACCAGAAGCAATGTTGTATATATGAGAAATTGCACTGGCGTTGAAGTTAGCTAAAGTTGGGGACATATTGCCCCCTATTACTCTGTGTACCTGGATAAGTTCCTTAATCTTTCTATGTCTTTCTCTATTGTAATATTTTAAAAAGTAATAGAAATATTTACCTTGTAAGGAAATTGTGAAGATCTGTGATAATATACTAATATACATAAACATCTATCATAATGCAGTAACAACTTGGGGATTAAATAACTAGTAGATACTATTATTTTCCCTTATGTATCCTACAGGTTTTTTTCCTCTTGGATATATGCGTGGCAAATATATCTTAAATGTACTTGTATTTCCATGCTCACTGTCTTTTCTCGTGGAAAGACTGGTAAATTATTATGACACTGTATTGTACTGTTTGGACCATCTTAGAGTCTATTTTACAAATTTACTGAGAGTGATAGTGTTACATACTTTTTTATGTGTTAGAATTGCATGCAAGGTAAGATATAACTGTCGCGTAATTCTTCAGTTTCTTTGCAATAGAATTTTATTATAGTTTAGTTTTGTGGAATTTTGGAAGAATAAAGTAAGTGGGAATTAATTTGTGTAATCAATGTTTTAAAAGGACGGCTACTCAGTAAAATCAGGTTTTATTATTTACAGGTACCTGTCACCTGGAAGTCTCCACTCACTTCTTTTTTTTTTTTAATTTATTTATACAAGTTGGGGTACAGGCCAGAGGCGTGGGGTGGTGAGAGGGTTCACCAGAGACAGAGTGGGGAGCAGAACAGGCAGATCAGAAATACACTGCTGAGGGGAGCAGCGGGCGAGGCAGGAGAGGTCTGCAGCTCCATGTGGGATTCTCCCCGGCTGGGCGTGGAACTCACATCGCTGCTGCTGCCGCCGACAGCTCCACAGCGCAGCGCTCAACAGCTGCGCCACCAGGGAGTCCCTCCACTCACTTCTTAAGGAGAATCACATTCAATATGCAATTTCTATCACTCTGCTTTTCCCTTTTCTGTACTGAGAAAGTTCAGAACTAAGTATTCGTATGGAAACTTTACTCATTAGGGAAGGCAGAGAAATAGTGCGGCCTCAAACACAGTCCCACCACCAACTTGCCAACTTGACTTCACTCTATTAGCCCCTGAGATAAACCAGTTAATTAGTGTCCAGATGCATGAAAACTGTGAGGTAGGAAACTAATGTACTTGTAAACCATTGTTTGTAGTGATTTATTATGCAACAATAGAAAGGTAATGCACATGGCTAAAAGCATTTGAATCCACCATTTTCTTCTTTCCATAAAGAAAAAAAAAATTACCCCCTTAAAGTTAATTATATGACTTGGAGATGTTTCCTTTAAGTATCTCTCCAGCCTTATCTAAAAGAGCTGTTTAACTATAATTGCCTTCTGAAATTTACCATCTTTCATTCACTGGAAATTATCTAGCTCCCATTAAACCATAGGTACATTCCTGCCATATTTGATCATAACATGCTTGTTAATGAGTCTAATAGACACTTTTCAGTTCTCATCACTTTGACCACATACTTGCATTATAATTTCTCTTTTAAAAATGCTTCCTTTGAATTTTATTACAATTTACTCTTGTTTTTGTTTTATCTTTGCTTTTTTTATTGGAATTATCTAACACACTATCTACCAACTTATCCTTTTCCTAGTCTAAAACCCTCTTTGAACAACCCACTGACCCCCTTTATTTAAATTAACACACACACACGCACACACACACACACATACACACTGATGATCTAGCTCTAGACAGGGGTTGGGGTGGAGGAGCTAAGAGGCTCCCCTTTTGCTGTTTGGCTTTTCAGTCTCTTGGTTCTTCTGTCTCCCTGCCTGCCTGACTGCCTGCCTTCTGCGGTTGCCTGTTTCAGCATTAAAGGCATGTCAAACAACTCTAAGGCTCCAAGACTCTCCTTCTGTTTGCCAGAATCAACAGTGAACCTGCCCAGCCTGGGACAATTGCACAACAACTTTCTTCTGTCTACTCACTGCTGTTACCTCTGCTATGAAAGTTCCATGTCTGCCTTGGTTTTTTAGTTAGTCTGGTTTCTCCTTACTATCAGGTTGAAGAAACCTTCTCTGATCTATCAGTTCTGCATTAGGTGCTTGTTTTTTGTCTGATATAACAAACTCTCTACGGGATGTAGCTGAATGGCTTTTTTGCTCTTTTAGACCATGGCTTTCTTTATGATGAGCAGGCTTCCTTTTCACTGTTGATACCTCCAATGTTAGCAGTGTCTGACAACAAAGATTTTAGTAGAAAGTTATTGGTCATTCAATAACTTTATCAAGTCATTAAAATGTATTACAAATTGTATAATATTATTTATATCAGTGAATTGCTTTTGTCATTGAGAGGGCATGTCTCACACATACACACATTGCACACACTACACTATGTGTTTTCACATGTATAATTCCTAAAAAGTAAAATTATATGAATAAATTTAGATTAAAATTTTTAGTGACTATTTCTTTAGTCTTCTTATATATCAACTCAGTTTCTGGGGGTTTTGTCTTATTTGTTGAAGAAGGTCAATAGAACAAATCCAGCAGTATGTACTATATATGGTAACCCATCCATATTGGACTATGTATATGCTAGTAGGTAGAAGGGAAGTAAATAATTGAAGCAATTAGCTAGATTATTTAAGTAAAACAAATAAATGAAGGCAAAACCTTTTAAAATAGCAATTATAATGGAAACATTTCTCTTATGTATTTATCTTTTAATTTTGTATATATTTGGGGAAAAATAATGCATTTTATTATTCAACTTGAAACTCTAAAGCCAGGTTTCAGTTTGTCAACTTGAAGCCCTAAAACCTCTCCTGCATATTTATAGCACTACCTAACTTTTTGTCCAACCTGTTACCAAGTTCTGTAGTTTCTCTTTCAATATCTTCTCAGCTGATTCCTCCCATGTTTTCTCTTTTTATGACTCTTTAAGAAGCTTTTCCATAGTAACTTTCTAACTAGTTTTCTTTTCATTCAATTCCAACACTTGTAAAGACCATTTATGCCATTGAATTTAAAGATTTTTTCATTGTTGAGTCAGGGAAAAGCACCTCACTTGCTAGTCAAGTGTCTTTATGACACATCTCTCCATTACTTGATCAGCTTTTTCTCCACTTCTTATATGAACCCAAAAGGAAATCAAACCCACAGTTTAAGTAAACATTTGCTGTAGTTTCTGTTAGGTCTTCTTAATTTTCTTATTAATCCTTCTGAAGTCCTGTATCATCATCAAGGTCTCTTTCATAAAGCAGCTACCCCAGAAGACAGTGCTTGAGTCCCAACCTGATGATGTCATTGCTTTGAGCCCCATTAAACTGCTCTACCTTAATCATCATTTATGTCCTGTTTACTAACATAGATATTTGCAGGATTCTCTTATTAGCAAGCATCTCTCCACTCTCCAGGTGCTAGTTCACAATTACTTTGAAAGGACAGTGTCTTATTTATAATTTCATCTTCCACAGTAGATTTGTATCTTACAACTAGATTAATTTTTGTTTTGTGGAAACAATTTAATTTTCATTTATTGACAAAACTTAAAAAAAGCATTTCATTTATAAAACAAAGCAGAAAGTTGAAATAATTACTAGAAGAGTTAGTTAAGATCAAGCAAATTAAGAAAATTATTATCCAACTTTTAAATTTACATCATCATCATGTAACATATGATGTTACATACTAGAGTTCTAATTTAGTTGGATCCATTTCCTCTTTTAATCTTTTTCTGCCTTTTCTCCTCTCCTTTCATTTTTGCTATACATGTATTCATGTAGCTACAGCAATGACTATTTTTCTTCCATGATGTCAAAGAATATTTTCGTTACTTGATTTTCTCTAGTGTTAGGTAGAGTAATTTAGAATAAACTAAATTTGACTTGAATCCTTATACATTCCTAAAAATGCCAAATTTGTAAATTGCATACCTTTGCACAGGATTTGTAAAATCTTGACTTACTTCCAGATTCTGCTTTGAGCAACAAAACACACCATGCTTAAAATGGAACTCATTTAGTGAACACTGAAAGTAATGTCTGAAAGAAATATTACCCAGAATATCTCTTCCTTTCAGAAATGTCTCAATGGTCTTGACACACCTATCTGCAAAGGAACACACTTATAAACTGAGCAAGTGAACAAAATTGATCTTAATTGATTATTTTCCTTTGGGAAGATCAGTGTCAGTGAGAATGGAAGTTAAATGCTGCACAAAGTCTGTTTTTACATGTTTGTCTGGTACTTTCTGAATATCATTTCACTTAATAGATTTTTTTTTGAGATGCTTCCATAAAATACTAACCTGGGTACATCTTTACATTTTGATCTTTACATTTTTAGAAGAAAACTGCTCGATTTGGAACATATTCACTTCTGTTGAAATGTTGCTGTTGAGAGCTGCATGTAGATCTTTTGAGAGGCCACATGGTTGAGTCTCTATTTTTAAATTTTCATGACAGCTTTTACACTCTCCTGAGCAGGCAGGATCTAAGTTTCTACTGAAGCATGTAATTACCGGCAATGACTTAGCACCCGCCATGTGGTGCCAAGTAATGGTAAATGGAAGCGATGTCAATAAGAGAAAATTGGCAAGCTGGAGATAGCCAAGTGAGATAACTCAGACTCACATGCTCTGGCAAACACTCCCTCTATTGCTAGTGGCACAAAAGAACTTTATTTTAAAAGAAACTTTTAGGTAATCTCCAAGATGCTCTATTCCAGAGAAAATAAAAGGGTTGCTTTTCTGTTTAGAATGGAGACATGGCATCACTGATGATTTGAGTGTCCTACCCTTCCAAAGTGATTTCTCCCCTAACCTGTCATTTCATCTACTGCCTCCATTATTTGATTTGCTTCTTTGGACTAGGACATGCATGTTATGATATGGAAGACCTAAGAAAGTAAACCAGTAATTTGGTCTTTACTATAGGAATCACCTGGGTAGATTATGTAAATTGCAGATCCCTGGACTCATTCCTCAGACATTCAGATTCAGTCAGCCTGGAATTAAATCTATCAATTGGCATTTTTCTGAAAATGAATCTTTGGACTAGGCTGGACAGACATTGAACTAAGTTGATAAAAACTATTTCTTCTCAAAATGTGATCTGTGCACCAGCAGGATCCTAGCATCACTTGGGAGACTATAAAACTGCAAAACCCACTTATTGAATTGGAATTTTCATTTGACAGGCTACACAGTTGATGCATGTACACATTAGGGTGTGTTTAGCAATCACCTTGGGTTTAGTCACAGCTGCTTAATTAGATTGTCACCCTAAAGAGAGGAAGGAGGGAGGGAGGCAAAAGAGCCACATTCAGTGGAAAGTTGGGCTACAACCATTGGGCATTAGGTGGGAAGGTGGTCATAGAAAGCTCAAGGCATTTTGATGAGAACAATTTAGGATAGAACTCCTCAATGAAGATAGGCGGGGCAGAGTTCACAGTGATTCTGGGTGCCCTTTCAGACCATATTAAAACGTGCTATACTGTACTGCTTCTCTTTGTTTAAAATGATCTTATGTTATTCATTTAAACTTTGGATTTTCATGAAGCAGTTTTGATAAATTATTACTTTGGAATCTGTTAATTATATACTTTAATGTTTGATGGCTAGAATGGATACACTTTCTGAACCCTCCCTAATCTTAAAATTTATACTGATTGACACAGTCATAGTTGCTGAATAATTCAAGGGGGGGGGGAAATAGTATCTAATATTCTTTAGGTAGCCATGATCTTTCAGCCTGGCTACAGATGCATTTTGCCTCAGCCAAATGATCTCAATTAAGATTAAAGTTTCAAGCAAAACAGAAACTGTATTCTCTGAATGAGTTCCAAATCTGGTGAAATGAATTCAGGCATTTTAAGTATTTATAAAGAAAAATACATTTCATGATAATAAATTAAATGATATAACCTAATGAATGTACTTCTTGTCACTCAGTAAGATAACTACTACAAGTGAAATACTAAAAGCTGTGTATTTAATAGATAAAAGCACATTTATTGCATTAAAAATACATAGAGTTAGCCTGTAATGTTATTACCACATAGAGTTCTGTCTCATTAATCCCAAAGAGACCCAGTGCAAGTTTTATGGTAATTTTGACAAATTAAATTTCTTCGTGTTTTAATTTGAATTTTGTAACCTTTCTTGCCAAATAATTATTTAACCTCACAAATGCTAGCTTTGTTATAATTAATTTGTATTTAATTATACTATAACAGGTAAGGTTATAATCTCTAAATGAAGTTTTATTTAATTTAAAATAAATGCTCATTATAACTTAAATTTGTTTTTAGAATAGTGAGAATTTTTATGCATGAAATAGTGAACTTGATTCTTCCTAACTGAGCAAGCAAGTAATCTTTCAAGTTTAGCAAGGAATTTAAATTTCATTCTTACAGAAAACTGCTGTAAAGCTGTTTCATTCTAAAATATAAATCCAAATCACACACTTTCTTCCCTTGAGAATCTAAAAAGAATAATTATTTGGTTTTTGACATAATGACTAAAAAGATAAAAATATGTGAAAGCTAAGAGAAGTAATTTTAGTTTTAGTGCCTAATCTAGATACTGTTCTTGACCATCAATGAAAAGTAGCAAAAACCATACATATTTATTTATTTTTGATGCAGCACTCTTTCTTAAATTTCCATAATGAGAAGAAGCACCTAGGGTACTTGTTAAAAAACACCATTTCCTGGGGCTTTCTTGAAAATTCTGATTTACTGGGACTTTGATGGAGCCTTAGAATTGGATTTATATCAAGAACCTAAATAATTTAAACCACCAGGGAAACACTGTCCTCATATTAATATCCAGGAAAAGCAAATTCATTATCTCTTGTGCTGAAACAAGAACACAAATCAGTGTTCTCAACTTTGGTTGTACATTGGAAACTCCCTTTTAAAAATCCTGATGGCCAACACACACCAGATCAATTAAGTCATAATGTCTAGAACATAATAAGTAACTGGGCAACTACTTGACAGAACAGTATGATATTTACGTCATGGGGTTTTACAGAATTTTAATATATTTTAAAGCAAAAGGCCAGACAGATAAGCATAAAAGAAAACATGCATAATTTTCAAGGTGATAAAGTTACAGGGTTACTCCCCTTTCACTAGGGAAATATAGTGAACAAAAGTGGAATTAGGGGTCTAAGGCAGTGGTTCACTAAGTGTTCCCGAAGGTGGTAAACATCAGAATCACATTCAGGGCTAATTAAAATAAATTGATTTGTCTACCCCTAGAGTTTCTGATAGTAAGTCTGGGGTGGGACTTAAGATCTTGTATTTCTAATGAGTTTTGAGTGAAGTTGATAACATTGGCCCACGGCAAACAATTTGAGAACCAATGTTCTAAGGGAAAGAGGAAAGATTTCAAATGGGAGCTTGGTAGGAACAAATTACATTGAGTACAAGTCTTGTTTGAATGCTCATCTAATAGAATACTTCCAGCATGGGATCATAACAAAATTAATTAATTTTTATAGAGTGCCTACTATGTAGTAATTTAATCCCTAAAATAATCCCATATGTACTATTATTGTTTCTATTTTATGGCTGTGAAGTTAAGGTACAGGGTCAGTAAATTGTCCAAGACAATGGAGGTAGTAAATTGTAGAGTTAGATTTGGAATCCAGATGTTATGGCTCCAGGGTCTATGGAGTTGACCACTGTGACAATGGAGATGAAGATAGAGATGAGTTTTTCAAACAATGGATGTTTGTAGCAGACCCAGAACTCATTCACTTTACCTCTTTTACTATCCCCACAGGGAAAATCTAAAGAAATGTATTAGGGAAGTAAGTATCTGGACCAGAAATTAAAGTAAAAGGAAACAATGTAGCCAGATCCAGTAACAACCTTTTATTTGTAAGAGAAAGAAGAAAACCATTTTAAAAGGAGTTTAAAACTTGTAGCTCAGTTATGCCTTGCTGAAAGGGTGTGGAAATTGTGAAAAGATAAATTAACTATTAGGGGCAATCCTATCCCTGCAGAAAAAGATGTAGTATAAAAAAATGCTATTTGAGAATTGAAACATTCATGCACCAGGACTATCCACAACTGGCTTTCATTAGGCCAGCTGGAGCACAGGCTTTGGAAATACCTATTGTGATTTCAGTTTATGAATCTATAAGGGTGATTTTTCAGTTCAAAAATTTCAGCACCTAATTAATTTTTTCATCCAAACATCAATGATTAATATATTATCTGTTAGACATCTAGGCACTATGGATTTAACACTGAAGAAACAAGAACATGTTCTTATTGGGGTGGTGCTTACATTCTACTAAGGGGAGTGTTAATAAGCACATTAAATAAGTATAATTAAGTTACATATTGATAAAAAGCTTTAGAGAAAAGTAATGCAGGGAAATGGGGTAGAACATGTGAGGAATTGGGGTACTGTGTCTGAAATGGTAAATGAGAATAGCATTTGCGCATAAAGTAGTCTGGGACTTCTCTGACAAGTTGGTAATTGAAAAAAACCTAAAAGAAATATGAAGGAAAAGGACAAATGACACTTAGTTACAGCCCCATAATTATCTCTGTGGCTTTACAAAATGAAACACAATCGCTCCTGCTATGCCTGATGGGACCCAATGACAGACAATACATGCACCAAAGGGACTAATAGTGATAGGCAAGAAATAACCCAAACGTGGTTGTGGACCAAGTTTCCTAAGGACAGATAACCACTTCTCTTAGAGCTGGCAAGTCAACCAGTTGATACTCTTTTGCCATTGTAATTCCTGAGAGTTACAAATGGGTACTAACTGGAATTGCTATATACACATATATGTATGCATATATGTATATGTACATATATATGCATATGTATGTATTTTATTCCTGGCTTTGCAAATACTGTAAGGGAAAGGACTGTAGAGAATGCAGTTAAGGATTTGGAAAGAATACAATTGAAAATTTTGAACATAAAATTCTCTGATCAATTTGATCCACCAAGATATTTCTTTTGCTGAACAAAAACATTTTTACTGCTACCAATGTACAAGAAAGTATAATATTAGGCAAACATATCACATTATTTGACTTGTGAGTGTTCACTGAAAATTAAATTGAAATTAAAACATTTCTTATTAAAAATAGGTATGGGGGTTTGAAAGACTGGTTTTGTCAATTAATTGTTTTAAATATGAAAGGGGAAAGTAGGAATGCATGTTTTTTTCTTTTGTCTAATCTGCTTGTCTTGGGACCAGAATCAAAATTACACATGCCAGTAGAGGAAGATATCTTTGCATAAGACACAGTATGCCAGCCATTAACTTTAGGCACATTACTAAAGTACATTGAGAATAGGTCATAGCTTTATACCATAAATCAAACTAGGGCTAAGTGAATGGAATCCCTTTGGTAAACTGCAATGATAGTCTATGGTCTTTACCTGAAAAATTACATAAAATCTTCTTAGGAATGGGACAAAGGAGAGACAGTGGCAAGTTTGCTGTTACTGTTTGCTTTGTAGGTAAATATTCGAATAAAACTAGAGAATGATAATGCGGCAGAGAGAATATGGCTGAAAAAATATGACTGCTGAACCCCTCATAATATATTCATATATCATATACATATATTTATATCTCTATAAATCTCATATTGTATACAAAACCTCTGGAGACTATCCCTGGATTCTTTATGGCCAGGCTTTAAGGATTTTTCTTCACTATTAGA
>PVIJ01015392.1:20382-36775 GCA_004024925.1 Scalopus aquaticus
TTTAAAGATTTATTTTTTCTTTATTTATACATACAAGCTGGGGTACAGGCCAGAGGCGTGGGGCGGCGAGAGGGCTCACCAGAGACGGAGCGGGTAGGAGAACAGGCAGATCAGAAATACACTGCTGAGGGGAGCAGCGGGCAAGGCAGGAGAGGTCTGCCGCACCATGTGGGATTCTCCCCGGCTGGGCGTCGAACTCACGTCGCCGCTGCCGACAGCTCCACAGCGCAGCGCCTAACCGCTGCGCCACCGGGGAGGCCCCACTATTAGATTATTGAAAGATAGAATGAGCTGTTTTTGATTAAAATCAATTCAGAAATTTCAGTATAATAATTAAAATTTCTGAGTGTTGCTGTATAGATGAATACATTAGTACCTTAACATATAAATGGGATATTGTGGGTATGTTGGGATTGGAGAAATATGAAAGGCAATTAGAGGTTTCCAGTTCTTATAACTGGAAGTGGCATTATTGATAATGGGCAAAATACTATTTGGTTGCCTTGCTAATTTTGTGGTGTTACTTCCTGATGTAGAAAAGTTGATGGTTTGAAAGAACAGTGATCAAGGAAAGGTTTATGCATTGTGGTTCTCTTAGCCATTTTTTCACTTACTGATGCCTGTGAATTTTTTTCTGTAACACTGGGTTCTCATAATGATACAGTAATGAAGGAAGAGTTTACATGAATATCCTAAGTTAAAAGAGAAATATTTCAACTGGATCATTTTATTGAATGATATTTTAATATTTCAACTGACTCGTATTTTATTGAACAGGTTCGATAAAATATTTAGGATTGTATATTATATGTTTAAACTACCTACAAGTATTTTCTATATTAAACATTCTCTCAAGGCCCATATTGATAAAATTTTTAAATGACATTAATTCAAATAGCTTTTCAAAATGTCTTGATAATAGTTTTTCAAAAGTTTTATGATTAAATGAATTGGCAGTGTCTTGGGTTAGACTTACTGAAAGTTTTTTTTTAAGATTTATTTATTTATACATACAAGCTGGGGTACAGACCAGAGGTGTGAGGTGGCAAGAGGCTTCACCAGAGACAGAGTGGGGAGCAGAACAGGCAGATCAGAAATACACTGCTGAGGGGAGCAGCGGGCGAGGCAGGAGAGGTCTGCCGCACCATGTGGGATTATTCCGGGCTGGGCGTCGAACTGCATCGCTGCTGCCGACAGCTCCACAGCGCAGCGTTTAACCGCTGCACCACCAGGGAGGCCCTGAAAGTTTTCTTTATTGCATAATTTTTTTTCAGAAACTTTAAAATACAAATATAGCATTGTGGATCTCTAAAATAAGGTATAACAAATTGCATTTTGTACTCTTATTTCAACTTGAAATCCTTTTCTCTTGGTGCTTCTCCTGGGCAATAGATTTAGAACATATCCTTTTGAACCACTTTTATCTCTACTTAAATATGAAAGGAAATTTAAGCATATATATATATATGTAATGAATATGTATTCTTTTTCTTCATTGGATATATAAAAATTTAAAGAATTAGTGCTTAAAAGGGAAAGTATATAGAAATATTGTAAGAAGAATAAGTTTGGTTTAAAATTATAGTTGAGATAACATTAGTTTATAGCATTGTGTTTGATTGAGGGCAATAAGATCACACCTCTGCAGATGTTTGTTATCATGGCCCACCCACCACCAGAACACTCTTTATCATACACAATCGGGTCCCCTCCCCACTTTGTTCCCATCCCTTCTTTTCCCCTCTATTGGCCAAAATTCTGAGGTTATATTCCTAAACTTTGTTTTGGTTAACTTGTCACTTCTCTTGTTTTGTTTCTCTATATTCTACATGACTAAAATCATGTTATATATTTTTAAAAATTGCTTATTTAAAATAAAATTGAAATACTTGTTTGTGATTGTTGTTCTTTTGTGAGTGGAATTGTTTCCCCCAAATCCATGAATAGCTTACTGAATAAGAGTTTGTCTTTCTCCCTCTAGCTTATTTCACTTTGCATAATCCCTCCAATTCTGTTCATATCATTGCCAATGACAAGAGTTCACCTTTTCTAATAGCTGAATAGTATTTGTCTATGTACCACATCTCCTTAATCTGGTCATCTGTCATTGGACATGTAGATTGTTTCCAATAAATTGATTCTAATATAAACCTACATTACTGAGATAGCTAATGAAATAGCTGGAATTTATCACATATGTTTCTTTACTGTTCATCCTAAATCTCCCAAAATATTGTGGCAAACACGAGGACCCAAGTGCTCATCATGAATCCCAAAATACCTAGAAATGACTAAAACCTATGTGTGTGAATGACACGTTTTCTTCTCTGAGTTGAATTGAATAATGAAAACTACAGTTTAAAATGCTAATTGCATTTATTAATACTATGTCTTCTTTGGTAACAATGTGTCATTTATTTTCTGTGAAGAAACAATTAGGTTTAATAAAAGTCAATAGTTAAAAATTAAATAGAATCTTAACATTTTTAGGCACAATGTAAAAATCTTTGAAAATATTGTATCCTTTAGATTGACAGTCATGCAGCCACCAGGTGCTAAACTTTATCAATTTGCTTTGTTTATGATATATATTATTATAGGTTAACATCTCAGAAATTTCAGCCAGCTCTCCTCTATTGTTTATTTAGTATCATGCCCAACGGGGTATGTTTTATCTCTATCATAACACATTTTGTAAATTTAGTTTTATAAAGCAATACAAGGCACATTGGTAGACTGGTATCATGGGCTGATACTCTTCCTCATCATGCCTTTGTGTAGTGGTTGAAGAAGGAGATGATCTTTTTGTTTAAATCCCCCTGCTACTCTCTACTGGCTTAAACCCCCATTGAGACTCCCCTGGACTTTCTATATCATAGTGTTTTAGAATTCATGGATATCCTCCAACATGGCCCCTATACAGTTTGCTTACCTCCCTTATTACTAGGAATCTGGACTGCATACATAGAGGCCACTGTGGCTTAGTAGAGGGTGAAATGAAAATAATCTCAGAACATTCTTTTTGTAAGTTTGACTTTATTCCATATTTGGCTTCACTTCAGTTTACTCTCTGCACCTGCTTATGTAATTTTTGCTCATATTCTTACTTTCGGGAGAACACCAGTCAATCAGCAGTCTGCAGAATTATGACCCCTGGTGTGGCTTATGCCCTCCTGTCAGCATCCAGTTCCAGTGCCTGCCACTGTGGCTTAGACTGTGGGTTTTCTGTCTTACTCCTGTCTTAGTATATTCTAGAATATACATATATAATAAGAAAGACATCTATGTAGTTTTGCCCTAAACTTTCGTATCATATTTAGTGAGTACCATTTGTAAACTCATGAGTAGGACTCCAGAATAGAAAATGACCTGAATTTGCCACTTAAAAGCATTTTAATATACATATGTATAATTATTATTATATAAATATGTGTTAAAATCGTATCTCATAGAGTTTCCTCACTTACTTTGTGGTGTCCGAATACCTAGAAATATATGAGTGGAGTATGAGTTTAAAAAATATTTGTTTATCTGGTATATTTAAAAATTCAAATTTGTGAACAAGAGTGCTTAAAATGCTCGATGTACTTTTTCTGTTAAAATAACGTTTTGATTTTTGTAAAATAAGACTGAAGCACTTATTTCCAGTTTTTGTTCTTTTCCCAGTGGAATTGTTTCCCCCAAATCCATGAATAACGTACTGAATAAGTGTTTGCCTTCTATGACTTTTGCTAATAGCTAATGAAATTACTCATTCTTCTGCTACAACTGTGAAATCAATTTTAAAATACAAACACAAATATTTTCTTACAGTAATATATTGTGTGTATCTTTTGAAAAGGAAGGCTATGTGTAGATATGTTATAAATGACATATATGTTAACACCATAGCCATAATAAAAACCACATCTGTGGAAAATTATTATTAAATAAGTTGTTCTGTCTCTGTCTAGTGTTTTAAATCAATTTCATTTAACTAAAACTCCACCACACTGACTGAAATTACATATTGATAATGGAGGGAAGAGTGGCAAACTACATCATCAGCATCAACTCCAGCAAGGTCAAGGTACCAACCTTGGATTAATATGAAGAGGCCTTCATAACTTAGAGACTCTAGAAACATGCACGTTGCCTGACGCTCCTAACTGTGATGAAAATCATCCACTGAAGAGGGTATTATTGTAAATCTTTGTCTACATGACAGATTTACATCTTCTTACCTCCATAAAATTCACCGTTAATGGCACAACACCTATTAAGCTGAGATATTTCTAGGTGTAGTACGTCATGGTATTTTCCTGTATAGTTTACATTATTCTTGGCATTTCATTGCCTGTCTCATGGGATGGCTGAGAAGGAAAATATAGTAACTTGCACTCACTTCTCAAGGACAAAATGCCATGTCTAACCAGAGGAAACATTCAGAAAGTAAAAAGCAAATATTGTAAAAAAATAAGGTTGAAAAATGTGCCATATGAGAAATCTGGAGTCTTAGGGAAAAAACATTTTTTTTCATGGAATATAATTTTAATACAGTATCATATTCCCAGTTTTTAAGGGTTTTCAAAAAGGGACAAATAAACATTTACAAAAACTCATTTTTAGAGCTTGGTATATATAGGAGAGAAAAAATGATCTTTGACATAAACCCAGCCTTAGAGCTTAAGCTTCCACTAGTACTTGTATAGGGAAACCCTGGGGCCTCAAACACATTCGGGTTAAACTACTTTAGCACTTTTTGACAGTACAAGCTGGGAAGGCTTTGTGTAACAGAGGCAATTAAAATGTCCAAGCTATCCCTTGAGATATGTCAGCACTTTGAGAACCTGGGATACTGAATAACTTAATTCTTATTCACATACAGCCTGAGAGGAAAATAATTTCAATTCTTCCCATAGAGTCTTTCTCTTTTTCCTCTTAAGAGAAACAATTAAACAGTTATAAGCATGTATTAAACTTTGACACATTGATGTGAAGTTTTGGGCTGTAATGTAGGGTAGAAAATTCTATAATGTCACTGTATCTTACATGGCTAAAAATAAACTTTAGCAACCAGATTGTAGCATTCCACAACTGAAACAGATTGGGTGACATTTTCTCATTAAAAGCCTTGTTTTTATATATGAGAGAACTGCAAAGTGACTAACCAAAGTTCATATTATTAGATAATGTGAAACCCAGCACTTAAGAAATAGGTCTTCTTAATAGAGTTTTCTCCTGAAGCCTGATAAAGCCTGATAAAGGTTTGCTTCTCAGGAGCTACTTTTGGGAAATGTTATAGTGTAGAAAATGTTCTTATAAGCCTTTGTGCCTTTTCACTTTGGGAAAAGGGAAAGAGTGAAATTATAGAAATTTTAAGCAAATTTTTAGGAGGATTTTTTCTTTTGTATGTAGTGTACATTCTTGATCCATTCTTTCCCTGGAGCAACAAGCCTTTCATTTTATATTAGCAATAAAGGGCACAGTGGAAAAGCCTCATGTGCAACAATATGGTCATTACAAAAAACTTTGGATGTATGGTATTTATTGGAACTACAAACTATTGGAAATAGCCATATAGATCTTGTGGAAGAGCTCTCTTATAATGACTAGTAATGGCTTCACATAATAGGGGCTCAAAAAATATTTGCTGTTTGATTTGCTTCTTTTGTGAGTGTTTTTTTTTTATTGAACCTATATAGACGATAACCCAGTCTGGAACATGAATTGCCTGAATAAATGAATATACGGAAATGTTCTACATGTATCATGGACTTATTGGTTTTTCTATAAAGGGATTTTCTTGAGACTGTGCTGTATAATTTTACTATCTTCACAAAGCAGGGCAAGAAAGTTTCATAATCCTAAGTATTAACATATAGTATCTACTTCCTTTTGACTGAAGGGGGATTGCAGGAGTGTTCAGGTTAAACAGTTGCCCACTTGATAACCTCCAAGTTTCTGTATCAGTCATATTGTACTTGTTGCGCAGAGACCTTTTGGCTCTGATAGGTAGGATCTTACAGTTACAGAATATTGTACCCCCGACTTCAATGTTGTATGCTATTGGGGTGTTTGTGGGTGTTAAAAGAGGTCATGAGGGTGAGATACTGACCCTGTGGTGTCCTTGTAAGAAGTGTCCTTGCAGAACTAGTGTCCTTGCAATTTATGAGAGATTGTGAGGGCACTAGGAAGGTGACCACCTCCAAACTTGGAAGAGAGTTAGCAGAAACTGACTCTGCTAAACTTGTTCTTGGTCAGTTTTCAGAACTATGATTTTCTTTGGCTTGAGCAAAAGGTGGCTTCTGTCTAATCATAATGACCTCCCAGGGATGATGAATACAATTACCATTTAAAACAAGGGAAAGATGCATCAACAAATAAGCATTTTTGAAAATTATTACGTGTTTAAAGGTTTTAAACAATGCTCTGTTTTAGCTCTCTTTTCTTTCACCATCTTATGGTTCTTTGTCTACTTCCTAGATTACTAGGAGAGCAAATTATTCTTGGGAAATTAAAAAATAACACCCAGAGACAAAAAATGAATGCATTACAAATTTCTTTGTAGATCAAATGAAAAAAGAAATGAGAGATATTTAAAAAGTTTAATTATGTGAAGACCACTAGTTTCATGTGAGTTCTATTATCCTTACTCAGATTTGTTTTAATTTTGACCTTTGATCAAGCATATTAAGGCCCTCATGAACAGTTACTGCTTCCATGAGACTGTTTAGAGTCAGAAATGTTGAGTTTCTCCAAGATGAGAAATTATGTTTGCATAGCAGAAAACACACATTTAAGTTAGAAATATGTTGGAAAATGTCATTTCCTTTGCAACCCAAACAAATTAAGATGAAGGGAAATATCACTTAGTAGAATTTAGAGCTTGTTGTGAAATTTTGAAAAAGGTCCAGAAATTTGGCAAAACCTAAAATAGTGCTTGGCAATTATGCCCTGGGATAAGTATTTTAGGAGTCCAAATTAAACTTGTTGACAGATATGTACTGAGAATGTGTTAACATGGTGCTGTTTCTGTTTCTTGCTATAAGTACTGTCCTATGAACTTAGGATTTATCCCACATAGAACCTATTCAAGCTACTATGTGTCACATAGATGAAAGATTTATATTTACTGTATACATATTTTGAATCATAGCTATATTCCCATGGGTTAAAGCAATCCCAATGCTTATAAAACTGAATACAGCAAGCCAAAATTAACTCCTTTGACATATTTCAAGGTTACCACCATGCTGTATATCATCTACTATTTGAAGAGAAAATGGCAGATGGCATGGAAGTTAAAATTCAAGAAGTCTACTAAAAAAGTTCCAACTGCTTTCTTCTTTAGATGATATGTGCATTAAATGTTGTATATGGTTGGCTGGAGTCACAATTAGATTTAGTTATATATCTCTATTTTATCCAGCTTGGACCACTGAGTTGTATTAGTGTCTCAATATTTACACGAGATATTGGCAAAAATCAAGTTATACTTAAGGGAAAAGGAGTATCAAGATTCATGACAGTCTTTGTAGAGATGGTACAGTAGCTGAAATCGTTTTTGCTGAGATAGTATAAATCTCTCTTTTGAAACCAAGTTTCTAAATTTAAAACTTTTTGTATTATTGGAATTTTGAATTCAAATCCTATGGAATAATCATAAACAACAGTTTCTGAAGATTTCTCCCCTTTATAGTTTCTATATAAAATAAGGTACACTCAACATCTAATATTGTATTTGCAAAAATGTTATTTCCTTTTCTTTTGTGTTAATTTTGTTTCATTTTTTTTTTCCTGGAAAGTGCTGGTTGATAAGTGTCCTGATAACATTTTCATCTTTGAACTTTGTCCTTTGACTTCAGGTATAGTTATAAGAAGGGACTGAATATAGGATCAGAGTTTTGAGAGAGATTGGAATTTGTAGGGCGCAGGGCATGATAGCTTGGCTTTGTTAGACTTGACTTTGTTTAATGCTGATTCTACTTGATGATGCTCAGAGATATGACAAAAATCCATGAGAATTATAGGGCTTTTTTATCTTGAAAAGATTTGAAAACTATCTACCTCAAAATAATTCAATTAGTGTTCTGTGGAAAGCCATAATTGTGGGAGGGCATACTGTTAAGATTACTAATGCATATTAATGCATAAAAATCTAACTAAGGAAAGAAAATATTGATTGGAAAGAGGATGATGTAACTAACAAAAGGATGAAGACAATGGAATTGGAGACTCAATGTTGCCAAGATTCTCATTCTTGAAATCTTATTTTTACATTTTCATGGTATATTATCCAGTCTTTTTAGATCTTTCTATATAAATAAAAGTTGTCCAGATAAAAAATCAGAGAGAAGAGTGTAATTTTCACCAAAATGCTCATTGAGAGAAAATACTCAGGAAAGACTCTTATTGGATTAATATAGCCATATAACCATCCAGGAGGATGAAGTATAGATATGTGTGCACCATGTGTTCATTCTTTTGGCTAGCAAGGTAGGTCACTATAATTGGCAGTTCAATTAGAAAAATAAATTATTAACTTGGGGAAGGAAAATGTGCATAGTTAGCAAAAGTAAATGTTCACTGGGGTCAACTTTGTGAATATGCATTTTTGTACATCCATTTTTCTATAACCAATTTTCAAAGGGTTCCTGTGTTTTATCAAATCATTTTATATATAATCACAAAATCTATTGCCATTTGTCACATGGGTGACATTCAAATGTATTGAATTCAGCTCTAAATCATCTACCTTCTTTCCCCTAGCTGCCTCCCTTCCTTCTTCTTCACTTCCTCTCTCCTCTCTTCTCTTTCTTTCCAATCTTTATCACTGCCTCTATCTTTACATATAGTTGCCTATAAATTTCATTTTATGGGAATCATTTAGAAGTAAATAAATTAAAAAATAATGAAGTCAAACTTTGTACCTGGATGTCTTCTTTGCAGTTTCTGTCTCTTAGCAGTAGGCACTGTGTATTCTCAATTTTCTGAGTCTTAGCTCAATGCTTGTGGCTTAAGCCTCTGCCCGATCAGGATAAAGCAATAGCCTGACAGAGAAGGGCAGAGCCATCCTAGTTCCCACAGCCTACATCCCCTTTGATGGTATGTAGGGAAAAGTTAACACCTTTGGCAAGTAAGGAGTTCAGAACAAGACATTTCTGAGAGTAGCCTGAAAGGATGGGTTTTCTCATTTTACTGGGTCTTGCTGGTTTTCAATCTCAGCTGCCTCAGTGTTGTTCCTTTCAAAATTTTGCAAACATAAATTTCAGCGTAAGGCAGAGAATTCAACTTTTGCAATTCTTTAGGTGCATTAGATAGGATTTTTAGGAATTACAACTTAATGTCCACCGACAGTAAATGTATCTCTTAAAAACCATTTATACCACTAGCAGAAGCCTTTCAGTTTCCACATGGAAAAGCTTGGATTAACGCTTGTCTCTCACATGTAGACCTAAATGAAGTCTGGGAAAACATTCAATATTCTAATGTTTTTCTGCTATTGAATGTTAAGCTTAGGCAGGCACATATTTGAGACAAACTGCTCAAATAAATTGCTTAATGAACTGCTTCACTGACTTAGAGCCATTATTTTTCCCGTTCTGGGATGGAAGTATCTTCACTATCCTCCAGTCTGACTCAAATAGCCAATTCTATATACTGAGGTTCATAAGTTTTCATGCTTTTTTTAAAAAGAAAGATTTATTTATTTATACATACTAGAACTGGGGTATAGGCCAGAGGTGCAGGGGGTGAGAAGATTCACTAAAGACAGAGTAGGGAGCAGAACGGGTGTATCTACTGAAGTACACTGCTGAGGGGAGCAGCGGGCGAGACAGGAGAGGTCTGCTGCACCATGTGGGAAGCTCCCTGGCTGGGGATCAAGCTTAGGCTGCAGTGTCTGGCTGTAGCTTGATAGCGCTGAGACTTTAACCCCTGTGCTACTAGGGAGGCCCCCACTCTCCTCTTTTGATAGAATTATATTTTATTAAAATTATTTCCTTGAAAGTGAAAAAAACTACTGAAATTAACCTCTTTTTTTTTTTTTTTTTAAGGCTAGGATAACTAAGGAGGCAGAAAAATCCCCAGGAAATCACAGAAATCAGAGGCTTGATTCATTTATCCAGCAAACTTTAGTCAAGGAATTAGTAATAGAATGTGTCAAACTGTGATATCAAAGTAGAGCAAAAATGAACACTTCCTGATTTTCTAAACCGTAAACTCTTTCAATGAGCTCATATGCTTCACACTTTTATTATAGCTTCTCTATTGGCTATTGAATTCATTCCCTCAGATTCCTTTATGTGATAGTGTACACAAACTTAGGGTTTCCTGAGTTGCATCTTTTTGACCTTCCAAACTTGAAGATGGGGTGAATTTTCTCTGATCATTTTACTCACGCAGACCTTGGAGGGACACACATTGGGACAGTACACAGGGGCACAGGAGGAGGGCGCTGTCACTGCCAGGTGAATGAACACCAGTTGGAGCTTGTCCCCCCCTGCAGTTTTCAAAGACCACTGGGACCCACTTCCTGAGACTTGCTACCCCATCGCAGACTCAGCTGCCCCCCTCCCCCAGTGGTCTTCTAGCGGCCAAATGTTGATATTTCACTCTTTGTCCTTGAATGTTTATGCTTTTAACTAATTATATTGAAAGTTTTATTTCTCATTTTATTGTAGACTCAAAAAGAACATGTGTTAACTGTTATCTGTAAGTTCATGTGGGTATACCTTATATTGTTTTACTTGCCCATTGGTCTTTAAATGCCTGCAGTTGGTGCAGACCCATTACAAGCTGTGCAGTTCCTTGATGAACTCCTATTTGATTAGATTTCACCTTATGTTCTTTAGATCAAAAGCTCTGTGTTTAATTTTTCAGATAAACTGATGTAAAGACTAAATTTAGATAAAAGATCATTTCCTTTTATGTTCTTAATTTTTTGAAATAATTTTTGATAATTTCATGTCATCTTCCCTTTATAATGATATGAATACCTTGACTATGGATTTATAATGGGATTAGCTAGGTTTTTCTCTACTTTCTTTTCTCTCTCTCTGTGTGTGTGTGTGTGTGTGTATGTGTGTGTGTGAGTTGCCATAAACCTTGGAGTAGGGGAATCTCTCTGAAAGAACTATCTTGGTTTCCACAAAAATTTGTTAAATGTTTTAATAGTGAAGAATGTGTCAAAATTTCAACAGTGTTAACAAAGTGTTCAGTGAGAGGAAAGAGAATATATTTCTAATTCATGTTGCTGTGCAGCAACCAAAATTCTCCTCTGTGGGTTTGTATTGAAGTATACTGACAAAGGTTGCCTTGTGGTTTATGATTAGCATGTATCTGATGAGCAATACTAACAAATAATAAAGATATCAGCTGATGTTTTTAAAATATATCTAACTCATCTCTCTCATTTATGGTAACAGTTATGTGACTTTAAATGTGTCTATATTGCAATGTTTGCATATTGGAATCGCCTGTAATGCTTTTAAAAATATTAAGGGTCTGGCCCAATCTAGGCCAATCAATCTGAATTTCTGAGAATGGCACCTGGATGGCTATAGAGTATAACGTTTCAAGGTGCTTGTAGTATAGAGGCAGAATTGAACACTTACTGATCTCTCTATGTAATAAAGGAATATAGAAATGAATATATGATTTTCCCTTTTGCTTCTGGATTTGCCTTCCTATTGTATCTTCTTGACCAAAGGAATATCAGCACTTTCTCCTCTCGGTAGTAATCATTATGTAGTTTAGAGATCTAAAATTTAGAGATCAGGGAGATCTAACATTTAAACATATAGAGTCCTACGAATGAAAGGGATTTAAAAAATTGCTCTAGTCTAGCACTAAGAACAAAATCTTTTTGGATTTTTTCCCTATCACTTAGTTGGAAGATTGCATGGAGACTTAACTACTCAAGTGAACCTATTTTAATTTATATATAATTATTTGAGTACATTTTATTAATGTATCAAATTATTTTATGTCATGGATAAAAATGTTGTGATACTCTATACCATATCTTGCAATATTTCCCATGTGATAATGCTTTTGAGTCTCCAGATAAAAAATAATTTTCTTTAATGATATATGCCCTAGGTTACTTGAGAATGTCAGGACATTGGAAATGCTATTGTGGACACTTGTGAAGTCATGAAGAGTAGAAATTTTAGATCTGGACCACTTTTGGTATTATTGAACATAGTAGAATATCCCATCCTGTTAAAAATATATAAAGACATCCCTAGAAGGACATTTTTTTTCCTAAAAGATGTTCTTTACAGAATGTTGACTCTTAACGGTGATAGAAGAAACAGGAGTCATTTATAAAATATTCAATTATTTATTCTAAATATTTGAGTCTACTATACGTTAGATTTCTTATTCTGTATTTTTAATTTTATTACGGTAAGTTAGTTTTACAATACTATATGTGATTCAGAGATCTAGTATCACATTTCTTCAGATGTGTCACTACACCATACCCACCACCAAAACACCCATTATCTTCCTCCATTAGCCATCTGGAGCCCCTTTACCCTCCTTCTTCCCCTCTGGTACCCTTATACCTGTAGACAGATTTCTAGGGTTATTCATTTGGTTTTGACTGACCCTCGTGTTTCTTTATATTTCACATGTAAGTGAAACCATGCGATAACTGTCTTCTCCTTCTGACCATTTCAGTTAGCATCATCCCCTAGATTTCTATCCATGTTATTGCTGAGTAGTATTCCATTGTCTAAATATACTACATCTTCATCTACTTTTGGGGGATGATTTGGGTCTTTTTTTGGTGAGGCTCAATCCAAGGTATAAGTGATATCTTTATATGCTATAATCAATTTTTGAATCCCTTTGAATTGATTTTATTTCTATTGGCCCCATCATTTCCATAACCCTTAAGTTGTTTTAATTTATGCAGATGTTGATGATTTCCATAATTCAACTTTGGAATCATTATGTTTATTATTTTTCGCAAATGCTCATTTACACATTGAAAACAAACATAATAGATAGGAATTTAATTATTTCATGATATTATTAATATATAGGATTGAAGTAAAATTATTCTTTAAAACACTGATTTCAAACCAGGGAACATTTTTGTACCCCAGGGATAGTTATGTCTGTGGACTATTTTTTTTTCCTTTAATGTTACAAATGCTATTGGCATCTAGTAGAGGTCAGGGATGTTTCTATACATACTACAGTGCACAGGAGAGCCCCATGACAAGAATTATCTATCCCAAAATGTCAATAGTGCTCTGGTTGAGAAATTCTCTCTTAAAATAATTCAAAGAAAAAGACAATACTGTTAAATTTTTTTGCTTAAAGCCATAGTACATAGTACTATAACTTTTATGTAGGGATATTTTAAAAGCATTTATGCTCTTAGTCTTCTTTCCTTTACACATTAATGTATTCTTCTAAGGCCCTAAATTGAGTAGATTAAATGATTTCTCTTCTAAAATGTTCAACTACCTATAATCACAAGAGTTTCCTTTAAGTACAAGTGCAAGCTGTCTTCACAGCAAGTTATGCCAGATTCAGTTATTAAGAAAATGAATACCCTTTAGATAAAATATGTTCCCATTTCAAAATAAATTGCACATTTAGAAAATGCTACAGCAATTTTCTAAATATGTTTCTTCTGTACGAGCCAAAATTTTATTTCTGTGTTCACCATATAGTTTCATCTCTAATATCTAGACTTGATTTCTAGATTTGTAAGGGAATGGAAGTGAGTGTGAATATTCATGCTCTCTGGGGATACCAAATGTATGAATTATCTATGTGTATGACTGTATATTTATATAAAACTCTGCACATATCATTTGTAACCTTTACTTGCATCTAATATTGTGTCTCTCAAGGGATGTTGTGAAGGAAAGATACTTTGCCACATGTATACTTTTGTAGAGAAAATGTTTTATTTTTAGATATACAACTATATGTCATATATATTACAATAGTGTCATATATCTTATTTTCTGTTTATGAAATGAAAAATTAATAAAAAATACTGTCTCTTTTAGTAGATGAAATCTAGAGTACATCCATAGCACCCAGAATGCTACTATTAATCCACTTACTAGATTGCTTCAAAATGTCTCTGTATGTGCTGTCCTCCATACAGACATTGTGACTGTCAATTTTCCTTTGTGTCCTAGTTCTAGCACATTGCTGGGAATGCAATAAAATCACAGTGTTTGTTGGTCTATAATGAAATGTGATAGTTTCTAAAACAGAGAAAATCTCTATATTAATTGCAAGGCTATTTCTTTTTGTTAACTTGTTTTTGTTTTAAGTCAGCCTTGTTCTAGAGCCACATAAGTATTTCATGATATGAGTTAGAGATACATGCCTTCTCTGTTCCTATATGAATCCCATTTTTCTTCCGATAACCATCCACCCCCTATAACTCATGTGACTCAAGTGAAATGACCACCTTTGCAATTCATCGTTATGTGATGGTTAATCTAAATGACCAGTCTTGAGATAGCCATCCTCCTTTCCAGATAATGTTGTTTTTTAATTGGGTAACATTGGTTTATAACACTGTATTTGATTTTGGGGAGTAGGTTCACACCTGCTCAGATGTATGTTGTTATGCCACATCAACCATCAAAGCACTCATAGTCCTTTACCATAAATCACTGAGTTGCCATCCCCCCTTTGTTTACATCCACATCCTGCCTCTCTTTCTAGTAATCAAAATTCTGTAGTATTATTTCCAGGGTTTGTTTTGGTTTAGTTTTGTTAGTTCCTTTGTTTTGTTGTTTTACATTCCATATATGTGTAAAACTATCTTGTGTTTGTCTTTTTCTGACTTATTTCACTTAGCATAATCTCCTCCAATTCCATCCATGTTGTTACAAATGGCCACAGTTCATATTCTTCTTCTTCTTTTTTTAATGGCTAAGTAGTATCCCACTGTGTGTATATACCTCATCTTACTCCACTCATCTAGCCTTGGATACTTGGGTTGTTTCCATAACTTGGCTATTATAAATAGTGCTACAATGAACATAGGCATCCACAAATACCTTTTAATTAGTGCTTTTGGTTTCTTCAAATAGATACCTAGGATTGAAATCACTCAGTTATATGGTAGATCTATTCTAATATTTTGAAGAACCTCCATACTGTTTTCCATAGGGACTGGACCACTAACAGTGTATAAGAATTCCTTTTTTCTCTATACCCTTGCCATCATTTCTGTTGTTGTTGTTTTATAAATATGGGGCATTCTTCACAAAAAGGTAAAAAATAATAAAATAAAATAAAAAAGACAAATATGGATGACAGTATATCAATATTAACCCTAAATGTAAATGGACTAAACACACCAATTAAAAGACACACCATAGCAAGATGGATCAAAAAACAGAACCCAACCTTCTTCTGTCTACAAAAAACACACTTAATTGTGAAAGATAAACAGAGATTAATAGTTAAAGGATGGAAAACAATCCTACAAGCAAATGGACCAAGAAAGAAGGCAGGAACAGCTATACTTATATCAGATAAAATAGATTTCAAACTTAAAAAGGTAAAAAAAGACAGAGCTTGTCACTACATCATGATAAAGGTGACAATAAAACAGGAGGATATAACAATAATCAACATATACTCCCCAAATGAAGGAGCACCAAAATATATGAGGCAATTATTATCATCCCTGAAAACAGACATTAAAGAAAATACATACACAGTAGGAGACTTCAACACTCCACTTTCTCTATTGGACAGATCAAGAAGACAAAAAGTAACCAAGGACATTAAAGCTCTAAATAAGGACCAAGACCACATGGGATTAACAGGTATCTATCGATCACTTCACTCCCGAAAAATTGAATACACATTTTTTTCAAGTGTGCACGGAACATACTCCAGGATCGATCACATATTAGGCCAAAAAATAAACCTCAACAGATACACTAAGATCAAAATTATACCATCCTTCTTCTCCGATCATAAAGGAGTCAAACTGGAAATAAATCATAAAAAGGAAAAAGGGAACCTCCTTACCTCATGGAGGCTGAAATCCACATTACTGGAAAACCAATGGATCAGCAAAGAGATCAAAGAAGAAATTAAAAAATATCTAGAACTGAATGACAATGAGGACACAACTTTCCAGAACGTCTGGGACACAGCAAAAGCAGTAATAAGAGGAAAATATATAGCATTACGAGCTCACATCAAGAAACAAGAAACAACCCAAAGAAACAATTTAATCTCACATCTCAAAGAACTAGAAAATGAACAACAAAAAACCCCAAAAGACAGTTTAAGAAAGGAAATAATAAAAATCAAAGCAGAACTAAATGAAATGGAAATAAAAAAAACAATCCAGAAGATTAATGAGACCAAAAGCTGGTTCTTTGAAAAAATAAACAAAATA